>JACEEZ010008038.1:167500-190000 GCA_016584305.1 Chionoecetes opilio
GTAACAAAAAGCCCGCTAAGTTGCCAATCCCTATAAAGAAAAGGATGGGCCAATTTTGTTTGGGAGGTGTCTTGTCACTCCTCTCTTGAAAAGATTCAATCAAGTCGTAGGAAGGTGGAAAAATAGAAACAGGAAGAGAGTTCCAGAGTTTATTAGAGAAAGGGATGAAAGAGTAAAATGATGAAAGAGAGTAAAAATGGGAAAGATGAGAAGTTGTTCGTGTGACCGCGCCTGGTACTGAAAGTCTTGTATTAAGCTACGTCCACACTAGGCATTACGATGCGCATTATGCGCATCGTAATGCCTAGTGTGGACGGGCCTTTAGGAAGATGGACAGAATAGGGATAAGAATGAGTAGAAACATAGAAACTTGGAAAGTCTTGTGCAGCGAGGCTGCGGGATATCTCTCTCTCTCTCTCTCTCTCTCTCTCTCTCTCTCTCTCTCTCTCTCTCTCTCTCTCTCTCTCTCTCTCTCTCTCTCTCTCTCTCTCTCTCTCTCTCTCTCTCTCTCTCTCTCTCTCTCTCTCTATATATATATATATATATATATATATATATATATATATATATATATATATATATATACACGAGTGGCTCAACTAAGAAGATTAAATGCTTTTAATCGATATAAAATAAAAGGAGGTATAAAAGGAGGTATGGAATATAATTAATTAATCTAGTAAGTGAATAAGAATTCTTCAGATAAACTGGCTTTTTGTCTATATCACGTATGTCTGTGATGATGAGGAAGGCCATTGCTCCCTAGGGAGAGAAGATCCAGTCTTGGAGGAGAGCAAGATTCGAAGGCCATCCACGAAGCCCAGTGAGGGAGTGGACGTGGCCGCCTCAGAGCCACACCACCCCGGCCGCCACCATTCACAACACCCTGGCCACCGCCTCTTATGACTTGCTCCTTAATATGAAGAGTTTCAGAAAGGGCTTTTCCGCTGCGTGATGGGAGTAGAAAAAAAAATCACTTATCTTTCTTCAATTTACCATTTCATTCACTGGAGTAGTTGGACACGTCTTCTATTCACATTCCACCATCCTCTTCCCTAGTGAATGAAGCGAAATACTCCTTAAGTACATATTTATGATTACCGTCGGGAATGGGGCAGGAGGAGTGGCCGCAGGGGACAGGTTTCATATTTAATGAGTGACCGTCTCGCAGCCCCCACACCTTTGGCCTCGGCTAGAACCAGGGCTGAGGGGCGGGACTGCAGGGCCGGGGTGACGGAGAGCGGGAAGGACACCAGTCACACCACCACAACTGTTGGGTGTGGGGTGATTAAATTTAGTCTTTGATAATCACAACACAACCATGCTGCCAAAGGAGAGAGAGAGAAGAGAGTTTATAAACTACAATTGTGAAATAATATATATATTTTTTTAATTGTAGCTCTGTAGTAAAATGATGCAGCTCCATGGATGCCTTAAGCCTCCCCACGGATGTTCTGCCCCTGTGACGTTTACTACATCAAATAATTTAAGTTGTACAGTTGCTAAGGTTGTGACATGTCGTATCACCTCCGCCAAGGAGGTTACGTGATCGGTCGGGTCTGTGTGGGATTTGTTATCCGGATTACGCAATAACTAACGGACAGATTTGTATGAAAACTTAACCAGAATGATGAATAACTTTTGGAGGTGTAAGGGTATCAATAATGCAAGTATTAATATTTATGTTAGTCGTGTGTCTGGCAGCGGGGAGGTGGTGCTGGTGGTAGATGATGACGATGATTTTCTGGCAGTGGGGAAACAAGAAAAACATATCGGCTGATATCGCACACCATTTCATTATGAATTTTATTTTCATAAGTCCCTCGTTGTCTGTCTGTAGATAAAGCTACCTACTTTCAGCAACAGATGACATGCATTGCACTGCAAAGCAATTACTACTTGTACTTGTGGTACCGATAGAAACTAAGACGAGTAGATCTAGCAGTAAGTAATAATTTTGGAGCTAGCAGCATTTTGTAGTAGTTACGTATTTATAGTCTTTCACTTAGGAGCGGATTGTTGGAGCTGGTGATGATGCTCCTGGAGTGGTAAGGACGTCAAGCTATGTGGCTGAGGCTACCAAAATACCATACATCACTACCAAGCCCCGTGCATCAGCCAATCAGCGACAGTCCTTACTACGCCGAGCATCGAGCAGCTCACAAGAATCCAGCTATTAAGGAATAACTAGAAGTAGTGTAATGAGAGTATTTATAGAAGACATTTGTTGTGAAGTGTCTTTGATATAGTAATCGTTTTTGTGTTGTTTAGAACACCGTCAGTTGTTGCCATATCATAATATAATACTTAAGTAGAGGAATGACAGTTAAGTCTGTGCTTCCATAATATTTATTGTACATATACCTACTGAAGATACTCATTAACATGCTGTTAATGCTATTTTCTTCTTTTCTTTTCAGGTAAGACCACACGTTGAGGGTACAAAATGGATGAAAGGTAAGAGAGAGAAAGAGAGCACTCCATACATCCTACAGAGGCTAGTACATACTTGCCTCAATTATGTGACTAACTACAGGAAGGTGATTAGAGAACCCGATATATTGTCGCAGCCTGCTCGCACGACCGCTGACCTGACATTAGCTTCATTTTTATAAATTTTTCCTTCACGTGTACTGTATTTGGTTTGGAACTGTGCGAGTCTCCGATATCTGGGGAGAACTTCACTATTTCTGGGCCCGAGAGGTTAAATCGGATGAAAATAATTAGTGGTTTTCACAATTGTCGGAGAGAGAGAGAGAGAGAGAGAGAGAGAGAGAGAGAGAGAGAGAGAGAGAGAGAGAGAGAGAGAGAGAGAGCAAGTATTATACGCAGCAATAGGGAACACTGGTAAAAGCGTGTTGGAGCGTCCGAAATGAATGAGACAATAAAATATAATGGAAAATATTATGTAGTGCACGAAGCGGGGGAGGGTTGTGGATGGGGAGTTGTGATAGTGATGGTGCGTGGAGTGGTTGTGTGTATGTGGGGGCAGGGTGGAGATTCGAGTTTTTTTTCAGATTATAAGTTAGAGGGAGAGAGGGGTAGTGTGGTGGTGGAGGGGATGTGATGGGAGAGTGTGGAGTAGTGTGGTGGTAGGAGTGTGGAGTAGGTGGTGGAGTGGAGGTGAGGGAGCGTGGAGTATTGTGGTGGTGGAGGGAGTGTGGAAGGGTGAGTGTGGGGGGGGGGTGGGAGTAGTGTGGTGGTGGAGAGAGGAGGAGTGTGAGAGTGGGTGGTGAAGTGTGGAGCGGATGAGAGTCGTGGATATTGGTGGTGAGAGGAGTGAGGGAGTGTTGTGGAGGGAAGATGGGGAGTAGTGTGGTGGTGGAGGGAGGGAGTGTGGGAGGGAGGGGTGTGAGTTGTGTGTGGAGGGAGGAGTGGGAGTAGGTGTGTTGGTGAGGGAGTAGGAATGTGGAGTAGTGTGGTGGTGGAGGGAGGAGGAAGTGTGGAGTAGTGTGGTGGTGGAGGGAGTAGTGTGTGGTGGGGAGGAGGTGTGGAGTAGTGTGGTGGTGGAGGGAGGAGATGTGGAGTAGTGTGGTGGTGGAGGGAGGAGGGTGTGGTGGGGAGTGTGGAGTAGGTGGTGGTGAGGGAGGAGGAGTGTGGTGGTGGGGTAGGGAAGGGTGGAGTAGTGTGGTGGTGGAGGGAGTAGGATGTGGAGTAGTGTGGTGGTGAGGGAGGAGAGTGGGGGAGGGGAGTGGAGTAGTGTGGTGGTGGAAGGGAAGATGTGGAGAGTGTGGTGTGGGAGGGAGGAGTGTGGAGTAGTGTGGTGGTGAGGGAGGAGTGTGGAGTGTGGTGGTGAGGGAGGAAGGAGTGTGGAGTAGTGTGGTGGTGGGAGGAGAGGAGGGTGTGGAGTGAGGTGGTGGTTGGGAGGGAGGAGGAGTGTGTGTGGTGAGTGTGGAGGTGGTGGGGGAGGGAAGGAGTGTGTGGAGTAGCGTGGGTGGTGGTGGGAGGAAGGAGTGTGGAGTAGCGTGGTGGTGGAGGGAGAAGGAGTGTGGAGTAGGTGGTGGTGGAGGGAGGAAGGAGTGTGGAGTAGGTGGTGGTGGAGGGAGGAGGGAGTGTGGAGTAGTGTGGTGGTGGAGGGAAGGAGGGAGTGGTGGTGAGAGGTGTGGGTGTGTGGTGGGAGGGAAGGAGTGTGAGTAGCGTGGTGGTGGAGGGAAGGAGTGTGGAGTAGCGTGGTGGTTGAAGGGAGGAGTGGGGAAAGTAGCGTGGTGGTGGAGGGAGGAAGGAGTGTGGAGTAGCGTGGTGGTGGAGGGAGGAAGGAGTGTGGAGTAGCGTGGTGGTGGGGGAGGAAGGAGTGTGGAGTAGCGTGGTGGTTGAAGGAGGAAGGAGTGTGGAGTAGCGTGGTGGTGGAGGGAGGAAGGAGTGTGGAGTAGCGTGGTGGTTGAGGGAGGAAGGAGTGTGGAGTAGCGTGGTGGTGGAGGGAGGAAGGAGGTGTGGGAGGAGCGTGGTGGTTGAAGGAGGAAGGAGTGTGGAGTAGCGTGGTGGTGGAGGGAGAGGAGTGGAGTAGCTGGTGGTTGAGGGAGGAAGGAGTGTGGAGTAGCGTGGTGGTGGAGGGAGGAAGGAGTGTGGAGTAGCGTCGTGGTTGAAGGAGGAAGGAGTGTGGAGTAGCGTGGTGGTGGAGGGAGGAAGGAGTGTGGAGTAGCGTGGTGGTGGGGAGGAAGGAGTGTGGAGTAACGTGGTGGTGGAGGGAGGAAGGAGTGTGGAGTAGCGTGGTGGTGGAGGGAGGAAGGAGTGTGGAGTAGCGTGGTGGTTGAGGAGGAAGGAGTGTGGAGTAGGTGGTGGTTGAGGGAGGAAGGAGTGTGGAGTAGCGTGGTGGTGGGGGAGGAAGGAGTGTGGAGTAGCGTGGTGGTGGAGGGAGGAGGGAGTGTGGAGTAGCGTGGTGGTTAAAGGGAGGAAGGAGTGTGGAGTAGCGTGGTGGTGAGGGAGGAAGGGTAGTGTGGTGCGTTGGAGGAGGAAGGAGTGTGGAGTAGCGTGGTGGTTGAAGGAGGAAGGAGGTTAGCGTGGTGGTGGAGGAGGAAGGAGGTGAGTAGGTGGTGGTTGAAGGAGGAAGGAGTGTGGAGTAGCGTGGTGGTGGAGGGAGGAAGGAGTGAGTAGCGTGTGGTGGAGGAGGAGTGTGGAGTAGCGTGGTGGTGGAGGGAGGAGGGAGTGTGGAGTAGCGTGGTGGTTGAAGGAGGAAGGAGTGTGTAGTAGCGTGGTGGTGGGGGAAGGAGTGTGGAGTAGCGTCGTGGTTGAAGGAGGAAGGAGTGTGGAGTAGCGTGGTGGTGGAGGGAGGAAGGAGTGTGGAGTAGTGTGGCGAAGACAGGTGAATGTCTTTCCTCCGAAGGCCTGAGCCACGCCTCCTTGCTCCTCTTTCTCCTTCGTGTGGAAGAGAGAGAGAGAGAGAGAGAGAGAGAGAGAGAGAGAGAGAATGTGTGGAGGGGTTGAGCGGCGGGGGGGACGTAGTAAGTTTGGAGTACAACATTCATACTCTGCAGGCTACGCTATTGATCGTGTGGGAGGCAGCGGGTAAGGGCGAGGCTCCGCGGCCCCACCATACACCTGGCGACCATGGCGGGATGCGTGGTGGCGGTGGTGGTGCCGTGGCAAGAAGTGTACAGCCAGAGCCACACTCCACACCGCCCTTCACGTAGGCCTCGTTGACGCTCTTTGCTTTAACATGGTGAGACAGGTCCATGGCCGCCGCCTAGGCCTGAGTGTATACATGACAGGGAGAGAGAGAGGCGAGGCGTGGCGTGTGTGGCTCGGGCTGGGACTCTCTGAAGCCTGCCTGGCCCTGCCTGGCGGCGGCGGCGGCGGCGACCACAGCTGTGTCAATGAGAGACTGGACTGCGGAGGGAGCATGCGCCTTCCACACACCTCTACGCTACACCATGCTCGCTCTCTCTCTCTCTCTTTCTCTGCGCCCCCAAGCTCCTCCTCCACCGCCCCCTCCCCCTCCTCCTCCACCTCCTCCTCCACCGCCCCCTCCCCCTCCTCCTCCACCTCCTCCTCCACCTCCACCTACCTCACTGTAAGGGAGTGAGGCCAAGGGAGCGAGCGGCGCTGGGGATGTGTAAGAGAGGGGGAGTGGGAGTTCGGGAATTAGGAGCTGTTTGTAGTGAGGGAGGGAGTGTATGCGCGTGTGTAGTGTGTGTGTGTGTGTGTGTGTTACGGGTGTAGTGACGAGAGGGGGGGTTGAGGGGGATGGATGAGAGGGGGCGGACCTCTAGCGGCGGTGCAGGAGGGTCGTGTTGGTGCTGTGTGTAGTAGTAACCCGGCGGGAGTGGCAGTGGCGGCCGCTCTCCACCACCACTCCTCGTCGCCCCCACCACCACCACTACCATCTCCACCACATCAACCATCACCATTAACGCCACACCACCACTACCAAATCCAACCCCTCATAATAATTGTAATCATCATCACCCCTACCATCACCACCTTCACCACCACCTCCAAAATCATCAACCCAGCCCCCTTTCTTTCCTCTTCCTCATCATCCTTCACCCTCCACCACCACTACCGCTGTCACCTCCATTCCTAAGACATCACCGCTGCGGCAGGAGCAAGGCCCGCCATCCTTGTGACAGGTAAGAGTGTGTGTGTGTGTATGGCTACCCTTTCGGCTAGGACTTCCTTCTTCCTCTTCTTTTTATTCTCCTACTCCTTCCTCTTGTTCTTCCTCCTTATCTCTTCTGCACCTTCTTACTTTCTTCTCTTCCTCCTCCTATTCCCGCTCGGCTTGCCTGGAGCTGAGTCGTCCTTGACCTTTGTTGCACACCGCCCGAGGGATAATTTGGCCAGCAAGTCTCGCCACACACACACAACACACACACACACACACACACACTCCAGTCTAACAAAGGAAGGGTTTTTACACTCTGGTCCTACAATGGATGTGCCCCGTGTGTGTGTGTGTGTGTGTAGTGGTAGTGGAACAAGGTGTGAGAAGGCAGATTCTTGTCCTCCAAGTTATATTGAGCCAGTTTTGTCTGTCTGTCTGATTGTCTGTCTCACTGCCTCCCTCCCTCCCTCCCTCCGACTCGATCTGTACAACTTCTTGCCTCTCTCTCTCTCTCTCTCTCTCTCTCTCTCTCTCTCTCTCTTCTCTCTCTCTCTCTCTCTCTCTCTCTCTCTCTCAATCTTCTCTCTCTCTCTCTCTCTCTCTCTCTCTCTCTCTCTCTCAAACACACATATACACAAATGCAGCATAGCGCCCGCCTCTCTTTCTTTCTCTCAAATCTGCAGCCGCTTCACACTCACTCCAGAATTCACTCATGGCACTAACCAGGCCTCTTCCTGCACCTTCGCTCCCTCGCCTCACCTCGCTCTCAGCCGTCCACCATTACTGTTCCCCACACACTTCCCCGTAACAAAGACGGGCTGCCATCCAGGAAGCGTCGGGCACGGCAATAAGAGACTTGAACTACAGAGCTGGAACAGAAATCAAACGGGTTGCCGGGGTTGGTAGTATGTGTGTGTGTGTGTGTGTACGTGTACGTGTGTAAGGGGGGGGGCTAAGGAGGGGTAGTAGTAAAGGTTGGGTTAAGCCAGAGAAGCACAGGGGCGGGGCGCAAGGAAGGGATGGAATAGGCCACCCGGGCACGCCTCTCCAATCTGCCACGCCCCCCTAACACACGCCTTCCCTCCCCCTCCCTCTCCTCTGTTCCTCCACGAGCCTCTTCCTCTAACCTTCGTCTACGCACGTCCCCCCCCCTGATTCTCACGCCTCCCACATGACCCTGCCCTTCACTTCTTTATTTCTACCTCATGTTGACGCATCGCATACCTCCACTTCCCCCCCTCCTCCTCCTCCTCTTCCACATCCCCTCCAACGCCATGTCATCGCCTTCATTCCCACCTCTCTCTCTCTCTCTCTCTCTCTCTCTCTCTCTCTCTCTCTCTCGCCGTCCTGAATAATTATGCCTATATAGTGAAAGGAGACTATAAAGAGAATTTAAATAAACGCTACACTACAAAAAATAGTTCGGTAATATAACTTGTGTCTGTGTGTGTGTGTCTGTGTGTGTGTGTGTGTTGTGTGTGTGTGTTAAACCTGGTAGTGTGGCGTAGCATGTGGAGAGGTGGGCGAAGCAGAGACGTATAGCAGGAAGGTGGTTGTGGCGGTGAGTTGTAATCAATGTCAGTTGTAGAACACCTCCCTCCCTCCCTCCCTCCCTCCCTCCTACCTTCCTCTCTCCCTCCATTTTCTCGGTTTTACTACTACTACTACTACTACGATTTTTTACACCACTAACATTAATAATACTTCTATTACTATCATCATTGCTACTACTACTACTGCCACTACTATTTCTATACTACTACTATTACTACTTTCTTTTGTCACAAGCATTACTATCATCATTACTACTACTACTACTACTACTACTACTACTACTACTACTACTACTACTACTACTACTACTACTACTACTACTACTACTACTACTACTACTCTACTACTACACTACTACTACTACTACTACTAACTAACTACTACTACTACCACTCACTACTACCACTACTACTACACACTACTACTACCACTACTACCACCTACTACTAACTACTACACTACTACTACTACTACTACTACTACTACTACTACTACTACTACTACTACTACTACTACTACTACTACTACTACTACTACTACTACTACTACTACACTTGTGACACTGCGCGGGGTAGTGGTGGTGGTGGTGGCGGCTATGATGGTGAAGTGTCTTCTTGTCATGCTTTTGTTTTATGAGTGGATGGTGGTGTATTGGTTGGAGAGAGAGAGAGAGAGAGAGAGATTTATCGCTCCTTTCATACTACTACTACAACTACTACTATTGTTGTTTATGTAACTACCTCCTTACTGTTGTTATCATTATTGTTATTATTTTTAGATGTAGTAGTAGTAGTAGTAGTAGTTGTGTGGTAAGCTTGTGGTGGTGGGTGTGTGAAGTGAAAATGTTCGGTTCACTTTATGAGATGGTGAGGGGGAAGAGGAGGAGGAGGAGGGAGAAGAGGTGAAGGAGGTTTGAGTGGAGGAAAGGGGACAAGAGGTTGGGAGGGGCGGAGAGAGAGAGGGGAAGGGAAGGATATCTTTGTGAGAGAGGAGAGATGAGAGGTTGGGGAAGAGAGTAAGAAGTGTGTTGGGGAGGGGAGGGGAAGGGAGTGGTGAAGGAGTGGGTGGAGGTGAAGGAGTGAGATGATAATAGTTTCCTGTGCTTCTATTTATACCTATTTTGTAGTGAGTTCACCTGTCTCTCTCGTGTCATTTAAATCCCTTCATTTCTTTTATTCTACTTTCATGGGGTTTTTTTTTATTCGTTTTTTTTAATCCATATTTTCTTCCCGTATCTAGTTGTCCTTTGTCCTTCCTCCTCGTCCCACCTACCACTCCTCCTGCTCCTCCTCCTCCTCCTCCTCCTCCTCCTCCTCCTCCTCCTCCTCCTCTCCTCTTCCTTCTCTTATTTTCCACTAAATCATTCAGACAAAAATAAATATAATACGCAGGGCTCGCCGGATCTCCTAATGTTAAGTTGGATGAGGTGGGGATCATGATGTGTGTGATAGTGTGGGTGGGAGTGTGAAGTGCACACCCCAACGTATATGTGGTGGTGAGGAGTAGGAAGATGTCGGCTGGTGATAGCGATGGTGACTGGTGAGTGGAAACTGTCCTAGATGTTGGTGATGTCTGGTTACTACTCTCCAGAGTTTAGTGGTGGTGTTGGTGATAGTAGTGGTGTTGGTGATAGTAGTGGTGGTGGTGGTGATGGTGGTGGTGAGTGGAAACTGTTCTAGATGTTGGTGATGCCTGGTTATACACTCAAGAGTTTAGTGGTGGTGGTGGTGGTGATATTAGTGGTGATGGTGGTGAACTAGTGGTGATGATGGTGGTGAGTGGAAACTGTTCTAGATGTTGGTGATGCCTGGTTATACACTCAAGAGTTTAGTGGTGTTTGGTGGTGATGGTAGTGGACTAGTGGTGATAGTGGTGGTGATGCCTGGTTACACTCAAGAGTTTAGTGGTGTTGGTGGTGATAGGAGTGTGGTGGTGATGGTGAATGGTGAGGCTGTATTTGTGAATGGCTTATGGATGTATGTGATGGTGGTAATTGTGGTGGTGGGATGAATGAAACGGTTGTACTAAAGTGGTTGGCAGGAGTGAGCGGTGATTTGGTGGCACCAGGAAAACTACTTCAGACGATGATTATGGGGTTTTTTCTGTGTTAATTAATGGCGGGACTAACGCTTGTTATGGTATAGTGGCGGAGGCGATAATGAATGACGAGGCAGTGGCGTGAATGACATAATGGTGCTTATTAAGGCAAAATATGAGGAATTGATGAGGGAAACACACCACTATAACCCCCCTCCACTACTACCACCTCCCCCAACTTCACCCCTCCCGCCTCTCTCACCACCCACCCATCTAGCCGGCGCGCCCCCCGTCCCCCCTGCGTCACATCAATACCCTGAGGGAGTGGAAGAAGGAGGGACGGAGGCACTACACTCGTACCCACTCAGCTTTCCTGTCACCCTGCCTCCCGTCTTCTGCGTGTGACCTATTTGGAACAACGCCAGACCTCCCCCATTCCCCTTCGCTCCAAACCCAACTGCCCCCCAACTGGATGAGGCTGCGATGGGGGTTAGGGGTTGGGGGTGAAGAAGAGATTGCTGGAAAGAGACGGTGACGCTTTTACTGTTACGTGCCGTCACCGAGAGAGAGAGAGAGAGAGAGAGAGAGAGAGAGAGAGAGAGAGAGAGAGAGAGAGAGAGAGAGAGAGAGAGAGAAAAAGTAGGAAAATACCGTAAGAGGAGGAGATATGATCAAGGGAAAGTAATAGGGAGAGAAAGGAATGGTGAAAGAGGGGAAGGGGAGAAGAAAATGAGAGGGGAGAGGTGAAGGTCGCTTCATACCTGTGACTGAGGTAATTAGGGGGAGAGGAAGGGGAAAGAAATAGGGGAAGGGGAGCCAAAACAGGGATACCATGTTACTATAGAATGCTACAGGTAGGTTTAGGTTAGAGAGGAAAAAAAAGTTGCATCACCACTCTCTCTCTCTCTCTCTCTCTCTCTCTCTTCTCTCTCCTCTCTTCTCTCCTCTCTCTCTCTCTTCTCTCTTCTTCTCTCTTCTCTCTCTCTCTCTCTCTCTCTCTCTCTCTCTCTCTCTCTCTCTCTCTCAAAATTAATAGTCATGGTCTAGCTATTCCTGCTACCATTCTTTATATTATATCAGTGCTCAACCTCCCTCTCATTCCCCTACACCCCATTACTCCCTCACCCCCCCCCCCCTTCACTCCACTCTCCCCTTCACTCCACTCTCCCCTTCACTCCACTCTCCCCTTCACTCCACTCACCCTTTCCTGCATCCCCTAACCCTCCACCGCCCATTCTTAACTCCTCCAGAAGTTATGGAATATGGAAGTACTACTATTGTCACATTCATATGTATGTACGTATGTATGTATGTATGTACGTATGTATGTACGTATGTATGTATGTATGTATGTATGTATGTATGTATGTGGTGTACTACTACGTTGTCGAGGTACTGTGACCGACATTTCCAGTATAAAAGAATGGGAATGGTCTATTTCTTCTTCCTCTTCTAATATTTAATGCTATGGACGGTGTTATAATTTCATGCTTGTTTTCTTCCTCTTTCTTTTCCCTCTACTTGTGATTTTGAATTAATGATATTTTTTCCCTGGTTTTGGTATGTATTATTATTTCTTTGACCTTATTTCCCCCCTCATTATTTTTGTACCACCCTGTTCCCCTTAGCTGTACTTTTCCCTCTATTTGTGCTTCTGAAGTATTGTTATTTCCCTGGTTTTGGTATGTATTGTTATTTCTTTAACCTTATTTCCCCCCCTCATTATTTTTTTACCACGCCGTTCCCCGCCTTCTCTTCTTTTTCTTTTCGTAGTTTAATATTGAACACCATTAAAGATAAAAGCCTGACCTGGAGATAGACAAGCCGCTCTTTAACTGGAGGCAGGTCTGCGGCGGGGTTCCTATGGGGGGGAGGGGGGTTCCTGTGGGGGGGGGGGGGGGGTCCTGTGGGGGGTTCTGGACCGAGACTGCCGATCCTGCTCTTAATCCCTCCTCCTTGTTTCCACTCTTTTTGTTTTCTTTTTGACGTCCTTAATTCTTCCTGCGTTCCCTCCCTCACCCTTGTCCATCCGTTTACCTGTGACCTTCCATTCCCTTTTCTTTCCTACATTACTTTTTGTTTTCATTCATTCTTATCTTCACCTTCGTCCTATCACCCCCTATTCCTTTCCTTCTCTTCCTACCCACCCTTTAAGTTTACCATCCCATCTATTTCTCTCATACCCTTCCCCTACCACCTCTCCACCACCACCCGTTGTGTTGTTATCTGTATGGACCCCCCACCCCATCCCTCTCCCACACACACACACACACACACACACACACACACACACACACACACACACACACACACACACACACACACACACCCTTCCCCACCACCCTCCCCCTCTCCTTATCCTGTCATTCCATTCCCCTGATTTATCCCCACCTTCCCCTTCCGCGTGCAGGCAGGTAGGGGAGGGGACGGAGGGGGGCGGCATCGTCATTACCGCAGGGCGCCTAGGAAAGTGGGGTTTGATTGACCGCTATTTCCTGCTGGTGTACGGGCAGGAGATGAGGTGGTGACGCCCTATTCCTCACAGACAGACCGCATCCACCCCTTCCATCTATCCTACCCTATACCCACCGCCACCACCACCACTACTCATCACTACACCTAACGCCATCACCACCATCTCCTGTCCCCTACTCACAGTGCAACACCCGCCTCCTCCATATCCTTCATAAGTCAGTACGCTGTAATCCATGTAGCTTTATCTTGCATAGCTACTCTCCTCACCTTATTCATAGCAAAGTAACTCGTGCCTCCCTCACATGGTCACACCTATCCATTATAAGCTTCCACGCCTCTTTCTCTTCCTTCTGCGGGCCCTTTCAGAAATACGTATATCCTCCTCCTTCGTGTCTTCGGCCCCACATCCCTTCCTAGCCCCCTCCTCTCCCTATCACCTTATAATATGTTTCTCTATTCACTCATCCAGCCTCTTCACTTCATCTACTCTTCCTCCTTCCCTCTTCCAGTGCCTTGATTGATATTATTTCCTCATACCTCCCTTACTATAACTTCTTATCTTCCTCATACCTCCCTTATATAACTTCTTCCTCATTCCTCCCTTATATAACCTCTTCCTCATACCTCCCTTATCTTCCTCATACCTCCCTTATATAACTTCTTCCTCATTCCTCCCTTATATAACCTCTTCCTCATACCTCCCTTACTATAACCTCTTCTCTTCCTCATACCTCCCTTATATAACCTCTTCTCTTCCTCATTCCTCCCTTACTATAACCTCTTCTCTTCCTCATACCTCCCTTACTATAACCTCTTCTCTTCCTCATTCCTCCCTTACTATAACCTCTTCTCTTCCTCATACCTCCCTTACTATAACCTCTTCTCTTCCTCATTCCTCCCTTACTATAACCTCTTCTCTTCCTCATACCTCCCTTACTATAACCTCTTCTCTTCCTCATACCTCCCTTACTATAACCTCTTCTCTTCCTCATTCCTCCCTTACTATAACCTCTTCTCTTCCTCATTCCTCCCTTACTATAACCTCTTCTCTTCCTCATTCCTCCCTCCCCCTCCCTCCATTGTCTCCATCCTGTCCCTTGCCAAGTAGCCACTCCTCCACGTCCCTCACCCCCCCCCCCCCTTCCCCTCCCCTCCTATTAGTACCTCCATCTCTAATCCTATCCATACCTGCCGTCACTCCCCCCCCCCCTTCCCCTGTCATCCCTTCAGTTCCCACCTCCCATCTCTCACCCCCCCTCCGTATAGCTACCTCTACCACTCCTCCCCCCTCTGTCTCTCCCTCCGCCCCTCCCCACCACCGTAAATACTTTCCCTTCAATCAGTTGTATTCCCTTCCACTCTCCCTTCTTTTCTCTCCCTCCCTCTCTCTCTCTCTCTCTCCTTTCCTCCCAGTGTATGTCTGCCTTACAGCGCTTTACAGCGATGCTCGTCCCACCTCGTCCCATCCCAGGCTGTCACCCCCTTCCTCCTCTCCCCTTTTCTCCCTTCCTCCTCCCCTTCCTTCTCTTCCTCCTTCTTAACCCCCTCCTCCTCTTCCTCCTCCCATTCCTCCTCTTCCTCCTTCTCTCCCCCTTCTCCCTTCCTCCCCCCCTTGCACACAACACTAACGTCACTTGGGTGTCACTCACTCCCGACACACGCCCCTCGTTGACGCACAAGCACGTCCACCGGTGTGTGTGTGTACCCCTCCCCCCCACCCAGCGGAGTACTACATGTCACGTGCACACAACGGTGGAGGGGCGTTGGGGGGAGGGGGGGTATAGTAGTATGCGTGCATTGCGTGGCGAGCAGATAAGCACCCCAGTGTATGTGTGTGTGTGTGTGTGTAGGATTGGCACATGTGTGAGGGGAGGGGAGGCGTGGCAAGTGGCACCACAAAATCGGGTGCCCATTCATGTGTGTGTGTTCCGGGCTGGCCGCACCACGGGCCTGCGCGGCGGCACGGGGGAGGGAAACGACGGCGGGAGGGAGGGAAAGAGAGGTGATCGCGGCAAGGAAAGCAGCAGGCAGGCGCACCTCTCTTCCTACCTCCCCTGCCTCCTCCCTCGCCTCTCTTCTCTCTTCATCCTTTACACTCTCTCTCTCTCTCTCTCTCTCTCTCTCTCTCTCTCTCTCTCTCTCTCTCTCTCTCTCTCTCTCTCTCTCTCTCAGAACTACGTCTCCTATCCCTCCCCTCGTTCCTCAGGGGTATAAGGCCATAGTGAATTATTTATTATCTTCGTATACTTCCCTCTCCGCACCTTGAATGTCGCCAACATTCATCTCCTGCTCCTCCTACTCCTCCCCCTCCTCCCCCCCCTCCTCCTCCTCCTCCTGGAAGCATCACAAGTATCATGAGTAATAGCGACAACTAAAACAGCAGCAAGTGTGTGTGTGTGTGTGTGTGTGTCCTGCCCTCGTGGGTGTGTGTTCGTGCGTTCGTGCTTGCGTGTGCAGACGCGTGCCTGTCTCCCTGCCTGCCCTTTTATTGTCGTATGCGCGCGCGCCTTTTGGTGTGTGTGTGTGTGTGTGTGTGTCTGTCTTGTCTGTGTGTACGAGGGTGTGCGTGCAAGTGTGTTAGCCAGGCGGGAGGTAAAGAATAGGTGGTTTGCTAATGAAAGAGTGAAGCAAGTATCGGCAGTGTGTGTGTGTGTGTGTGTGTGTGTGCCACCCCGCTTGCAGCCCGGTAGTCAGGGTGGACGCGGCATTACGGACTTAATTGGTACGTGTGTCTCGTGCACGTGCAGTACATCCGCCTGTTCGTGTTGTGTTTGCCTTCCATGTAAGTTTGTGTGAAGTTGTCGTATAGTAGTAGTAGTAGTAGTGTATGTAGCATGCCATGCCCGGCCCCTCACACACCAACACCTGTATACCACCTCCACACTGCCTTCTCTCGCCTTGCCTCTCCTCTACACGACTGTTATTCCCTTCCTTGACACCACTGCACGACATTTCCCTACTTCCTATCCTCTTTTCCCTGGGCAGTATAACACCTCCCTATCTCTTTCCTCCCTCCAAACCCCCCATTCATCCCCTTCAATACAGCACTTCCCTCCATTCCTCCCTCCCTTCCCTCATACTACAACCCTTCCCTCCCTCTTTCCCTCTTTTACCTTTTTCAACGACAGCACTTCCCTCCCTGCCTCCCCCCCTCCCTTTCCCCTCGTTGCCTGCCTGGAAAACCGTCCCGTAGCTCAGCAGTGAAGTGAACAGACAAAGGGTGTAATGAAATTGTGATATGACTGTGAGAAAGGGTCGCTAATATGAGAGAGAGAGAGAGAGGAGAGAGAGAGAGAGAGAGAGAGAGAGAGAGAGAGAGAGAGAGGGGGGGGGGGAGTAGGGAGTAGAAATGCACAAACTCATCATAGTGTATTTATCTATCTCGTGTGTTTGTGTGTGTATATATGTGTGTGTGTGTGTAGTTTTTCGGGGGTATCATGAGCGTTAGGAAAAGTGGTTGTGGTGGTGAGTTTTGTATTACATTGTTTTTCATTATCAAGCACTAGACTGTTGTTGTTGTTGTGATGGTAGGGGGTGGGGGGGGGTGTAAGCAATAGTGGTGATAGAGCTTGTTATGTTATAGCAAGTCTATTGTGGGTAGCATTACTTGTCGAATGTTATTATTATTGAAAGTAATAGTAGTACCGTCACTCTTATCATTCAAAAGCACTGTTATGGTGATGGTAGTGGTGGTGTTGATGGTAGTGGTGGTGTTGATGGTAGTGGTGATGGTAGTGGTGCCTGGTGGTGGTAGTGGTGGTGGTTGTGATGGTAGTGTGGTGGTGGTGATGGTAGTGGTGCCTGGTGGTGGTGGAAGTGGTGGTGGTGGTGGTGTTGGAGGGGCGTCTGGGCCAAGTCTTTGTGTGGTAACATCGACTATTGGCCGCGAGGTGGTGGTGTGGTGGTGGTGGTGGTGTGGCGGCTTCACTACGTACGCCACCACTGTTGCTACCTACCTCCATGTACTGCTTGTAACGTGAAAAGAGAGAGAGAGAGGAGAGAGAGAGAGAGGAGAGAGAGGAGAGAGAGAGAGAGAGAGAGAAAAAAAAATGAAGGCAGAGGGTGTGTGCTTGGGGAAGCAGAGAGAGAGAGAGAGAGAGAGAGAGAGAGAGAGAGAGAGAGAGAAAGAGGGTAGCTGAGGGAGGGAGAGAAGGAAGAAGGGAGGGAGGGAGCGAGCGTGTGTGCTTGTAAAGAGTGAGTAAGGGAGGGAGAGGGTAAAGAGAGAGAGAGAGAGAGAGAGAGAGAGAGAGAGAGAGAGAGAGAGAGAGAGAGAGAGAGAGAGAGAGAGAAGTGTTGCTGAGTGCTAGGGGCGGGACTGTCTGGGTTGACTGTGATGTGTGTGTGTGTAGTAGTAGTAGTAGTTATTGTTGGGCTAGTAATAGTGGCATTATAGTTAACAAGCGCAACACCATTTAGTACTATGCAAGCAGTAGTGATAGTGTAGTATTATGAAAAAATAGTGAATATCAACACAGCGACAGTAATAGTAGTAGTAGTAGTAGTAGTAACGGAAACACGGATAACCAGTATACGTAGGGTAGTAAACAAGCAACTTATCTGACGTAACGTAGAATGAAAGAAAGAAAAAGAAAAAAAGGGAGAGAGGGAACCAGAGGGGGAGGGAGACAGGCAGGCAAAATCAATAGTCCAGACTGTAATATATGGGTGAAGGGGGAGTCCTGCGTAGTAGTAGTAATAGTAGTAGTAGTAGTAGTAGTAGTAGTAAGAATTATTATCAGCATTTGATTTATCGTGAGTCGTCGCGTCGTGATGATAGTGTAACAAAACGGTGACTTGCTTGTGATTTACGGCACTTACAGATAGGTGGTTGTAGTGGCAGCATAATAGTGTGATAGTGATAGTGTTAGTATGATAGTGACAGTGGTGTAGTAGCAGTGGTAGTGGTAGTGGTTATAGTGGTGGTGAGGTAGCGTCGTAGCACCAGTAGTAGAGGTGTAAGTATAATATGAGTGTGTGAGAGTGTGCAGGTGTGCGTGAATAAGGGTGTGAGTGCAGCAGACAGGTGTGTGGATTAAAGAGGCAGGTTTGTAGACGAGGGAGACAAGTATGAGAGTTTGTGGGTGGGAGGAGTGCGTTGGACGGCTGTGTGGAGGGTGCGAGGAGGGTGAGAAAGTGTGTGGGTTTTTTTTAAGTGTAGAAGGATGCGTGTAAGACAAGTGTGTGTGTGTGTGTGTGTGTGTGTGTGTGTGTGTGTGTGTGTGTGTGTGTGTGTAGCATGCCAGAGGATAGAACAGGTGCATAATAATGGGGTTTGCGATAAGAGGAGGAGTGAACAGGTGTGGGTGGGAAGGCAGGTGTGTGTGTGTGTGTGACTGTGTGTGTGTGTGTGTGTGTGTGGGGTTGAGTTGACGGCACCACCACCACCAGCAGACCACCTCCCCTGCTTGATCGATATCGCTATCTTCACTCAATGATAATCGCCCCGAGTCCCGCCGTCTGCAGTAATACATTCTTGGGTACTTGGATAGACTGTACGGGCACACACACACACACACACACACAGACAGGATGCAGAAGGCGGCGAAGGATTAGATTAGTGTGTGTGTGTGTGTGTGTGTGTGTGTGTGTGTGTTGTGTGTGTGTGTTTGTGTTTGTGTGTTTGTGTTACATGAGTGGGTGTTACACGTGCGTTACACAGGTACTGGGAGGTAAATGCAAGGTAGACAGGGAAAGGTAATATAGGTGACATGGGGTCGCCCTGTGTGTGTGTGTGTGTGTGTGTGTGTGTGTGTGTGTGTGTGTGTGTGTGTGTGTTAGGTACTGTGGAGTGTGGGAGTTGATTTGATGTGGATTGGAAGGGTGTGGATATTATGGGTCTGTTGTAGTGGGGCTATTGTTTGTGTGTGTGTGTATGTGTGTGTGTGTGTGTGTGTGTATGTGTGTGTGTGTGTGTGTGTGTGTGTGTGTGTTGATTGTATCTTGTTAGCTTCCTGTGTTTGTGTTTGTTTTGTGGAAAATAGCAAGTCAGCCGATTTCTTCACAGTCTTCCCTTTGTATGGAAATGCTCGTTTTAATTATTTTCCCTGCTACTATTACTACTACTGATGTTGTTTTTGTTGTTGTTCCTGCTACTTCTACTACTACTACTACTACTACTACTACTACTACTACTACTACTACTACTACTACTACCACTACTACTACTCTTTCCAACATCATCAATACTACATTTTTCATTTTTTTTTACAATACTACATTAGCAACATTTTTCTTGCAAGTAACCTTTTCCCACACATTCTTGATGGCATCCAAAAAAAAGCAGACCAAATTATTACCAGTATTTATTATTCATATTATTATTTTCATTATTATCATTAATTTTTTTCCCCATCATTATTGATATTATTTCGACTACTACTACTACTACTACTACTACTACTATTATTATTACTACTACTACTACTACTACTACTACTACTACTACTACTACTACTACTACTACTACTACTACTACTACTACTACTACTACTACTACTACTACTACTACTACTACTACTACTACTACTACTACTATACTACTCTACTACTACTACTATACTACTACACTACTACTACTCTACACCACCACCACCACCACCACCACCACCACCACCACCACCACCACCACCACCACCACCACCACCACCACCACCACCACCACCACCACCACCACCACTACTAATACTAATACTAATAACTAATACTACTACTACTACTAATAATAATAATAATAATAATACTAATACTATAAGTAATGCCAGCACGAGAGTTCAGGTTATCCTTGCATTCCACCAAACACGAACGTCACGTCATTGTATAAGTGGCAATTTTAGGTTTGTGTTTACAGTTGGTGGGCATTGTTGTGGTGTCCGTCAGTCGCATTGTGGTTGTCTACACACACACACACACACACACACACACACACACACACACACACACACACACACACACACACACACACATATATTGGCCTCGTGTGTGTATGTGTGTGTGTATGTGTGTATGTGTGGTGACAGAGTGCCCGGTGCTCCTACCAATTACTCCCTAACGAGGAACTCTTCTCTCACTCCACTTCCCCTCCTTCGTAAGACTCCTCCTCCTCCTCCTCCTCCTCCTCCTCCTCTCCTCCTCCTCCTCCTCCTCCTCCTCCTCCTCCTCCTCCTCCTCCTCCTCCTCCTCCTCCTCCTCCTCCTCTTCTTCCTCTTCCTCCTCCTCCTATCATGCTCTGTCCCCTGTCCCTACACTCGATACACCTAAGGACATCAGCTCCGCCACACAGGTGTAACCCGGCCGGTGACGTCACTGAGTGGTCGTGATTTGCCGGGGGAAGCAGGGCAGGGGCGACGACCAGCGTGATTCCTGATTGAGGGACGACCAGTAGTAAACCTTGATTGAGGGACGACTTGTAGTAAACCTTGAGTGGAGGAGAAGTGGTAAACCTTGAGTGAGGACGAGAAGTGGTAAACCTTGAGTGGAGGACGAGAGTGGAACTATGAGAAAAGGTAACCTTGAGTGGAGACGAGAATGTAACATGAGGAGGACGAGAAGTGGTAAACCTTGAGTGGAGGACGAGAAGTGGTAAACCTTGAGTGGAGGACGAGAAGTGGTAAACCTTGAGTGGAGGAGGAGAAGTGGTAAACCTTGAGTGAGGACGAGAAGTGGTAAACCTTGAGTGGAGGAGGAGAAGTGGTAAACCTTGAGTGAGGACGAGAAGTGGTAAACCTTGAGTGGAGGACGAGAAGTGGTAAACCTTGAGTGGAGGACGAGAAGTGGTAAACCTTGAGTGGAGGACGAGAAGTGGTAAACCTTGAGTGGAGGAGAAGTGGTAAACCTTGAGTGGAGGACGAGAAGTGGTAAACCTTGAGTGGAGGACGAGAAGTGGTAAACCTTGAGTGGAGGAGAAGTGGTAAACCTTGAGTGGAGGACGAGAAGTGGTAAACCTTGAGTTGAGGACGAGAAGTGGTAAACCTTGAGTGGAGGAGAAGTGGTAAACCTTGAGTGGAGGACGAGAAGTGGTAAACCTTGAGTGGAGGACGAGAAGTGGTAAACCTTGAGTGGAGGAGGAGAAGTGGTAAACCTTGAGTGGAGGACGAGAAGTGGTAAACCTTGAGTGGAGGACGAGAAGTGGTAAACCTTGAGTGGAGGACGAGAAGTGGTAAACCTTGAGTGGAGGACGAGAAGTGGTAAACCTTGAGTGGAGGACGAGAAGTGGTAAACCTTGAGTGGAGGAGGAGAAGTGGTAAACCTTGAGTGAGTACCAGGCTTCTAGTACACCTGTAATAGTATAGTGGCACTCAATAAACAAGAGTCATTCGTTATGGATGTACTCGAAAGTTTATGGTTGCGGGTAAAGGCGTGTGAAGTGTTGCGTTTTGCCAATGTGCTACACGTGTCGAGGCACAAAAATAATAGTGAGAGATGAAATACCGAAGGACGTTCACTCTTATTTGAATGATGTCAGGTTTCGGTAAAATGTGTGTAAAAGAAGAGGAAAAAAGTACTCTGTCGTGAGGAGAGGGGAGGGGGGAAGAGAAGAGAAGGTCCACTGGTCCCTCTTCCCCCCTCAAGCACAGAAGGGGAAAGTGGTAGGAAGTGTTGGGGGAAGAGATTGGGGGATCACATCGCCCCCCTCCTCCCCCTCTCCCCCCCATCGAGTGAAACAAAGCTTACCTGCAGATAATATACACATACATACAGTGGCTCGATTTCAGGTGTTGGGTAGTGCTTGGGTGTGTGTGTGTGTGTGTGTATGACTGTGTGTGTGTGTGTGTGTGTGTGTGTGTGTGTGTGTGTGTGTGTGTGTGTGTGTGTGTTTGTGTTCTGCTTCATGTTTAACTCAAGCCTTGCAAAATATATATGACTGTGAGAGCTAGAGTGTGTGGCATTCATTGAATTAAGATTAACATGATTTAGTCCAGTGGTGCTTATTTGCGACATAGCAGAGTGGAGTGGAGCGTGAGGCGGGTGGGAGAGCTTGGTGGATGGGTGACGGGGTGGTGGAGTGGGTGGGTGGATGAGTGGCTGGAGTGTGAGTATGTGGCATAGAGTTAGTGTGTCTTGCAGTGTGTGGCGACGTGGTGTGTGTGTGTTCAAACGAGTGATACACTGTAATCTTTGCTATTGACTGCTTGCATGTCCTCATTCTTGACCGTGCCCGTCAGGGTGGCAAGGTTGGTAGAGACGTGAGTTCGCAATGTGCAGCGTCCCTGTGCATTCGGTCAGCGGTTCGAGTCCGCCTAGTTCGTGCTGACGTGGCGGCGCTTTGTATAGTCAATAACCTTGTAGTTGGTACTTGCAAAGTGTCTAGATAGGATGAAAATCTTATCTTATCATTCTTGACCGCCCCCCTTCAACCCTCCTTTTCCTCCCCCTCTTCCTACTCCTTCTGTAAAAACTCCAAAGTAATAATAATAAAGCTTGGCTATTGTTGCTACTACTACTACTACGACTCTTACTACGACTCTTACTATGACTTACTACGACTCTTACTACTGCATACTACGACTCTTACTACTGCATACTACGACTCTTACTACTGCATACTACGACTCTTACTACTGCATACTACGACTCTTACTACTGCATACTACGACTCTTACTACTGCATACTACGACTCTTACTACTGTATACTACGACTCTTACTACTGCATACTACGACTCTTACTACTGCATACTACAACTCTTACTACTGCATACTACGACTCTTACTACTGCATACTACGACTCTTACTACTGTATACTACGACTCTTACTACTGCATACTACGACTCTTACTACTGTATACTACGACTCTTACTACTGTATACTATGACTCTTACTACTGTATACTACGACTCTTACTACTGTATACTACGACTCTTACTACTGTATACTATGACTCTTACTACTGCAT
>JACEEZ010008038.1:192500-247500 GCA_016584305.1 Chionoecetes opilio
CTCCTCCTCTCTCTCTCTCTCTCTCTCTCTCTCTCTCTCTCTCTCCTCTCTCTCTCTCTCTCTCTCTCTCTCCTCTCTCTCTCTCTCTCTCTCTCTCTCTCTCCCCCTCCTCCCCTCGCTCCAGCGGCCGCCTCGGTGCATGCACGTTCCCTCACTCGCTTTCCTCCGCTGTGAGGGAAACACGTGAACGTAGGCAGCGAGCGGTATGCATGTATGTGCGTTTATGCGCCGAACACCCGTGGGCAGCCTTCAAGATGACCGTCTTGCGTGCGCTCGTATGTGTGTGTGTGTGTGTGTGTGTGTGTGTGTGTGTGTGTGTGTGTGTGTGTGAACTTGTCGAAACTTAGGTATACGTGTGGCTGAAGAAAATGTTCGTGTGAGTTTACCAAGATCCATTATAAAGAATTCACTTCTATACGTAGAATCGTAGATAGAGAGATGGGTAGATATTGACGTTAGCTTGCAAAGTACGACACACTAATACTACATCGTCTTATTAGCGCACATAACTATATAGCTGAGGGCAGAGTGTTAAGGTTCAATGGGGTGTTTGGTGTGTAGGTGTGATTGCAGCTCACCTGTCTACACTGAGGGCTTACCTGGCTGTCCACACTCATCAGTCGTCACCTAGGGCAGGGTCATGAAGGACATGACTGACCACTTTCCCGCCAGTCACCTAAGTTTGATCAATGATACTTAGTTATTCGTCAGGAAAAAAATGGTTGTAGCTGTATTAGTTAATATTAGTTTTGCAGTTATGTATATGGGACTCATGTACGCTATCGTTTGAAGTAATTGTAGTACTACATATTTTATACTGAAGTGGTTGAACATAAACTTGATAACTTGTCTTTGTGTATACGAAAACTTTTAACATGGTGTTTTGTAGACGGGACTCATATTAGCTATCGTTTGAAGTAATGGAAGTATAACTGTAGTACATATTTTATACTCAAGTGGTTGAACATAAACATAATAACTTGTCTTTCTGTGTGTGTGTATCGAAAACTTTTAAAAAAAAGTGTCATGACGCACCTCGCGCTCATTCATCCTTGACATTCACTTAATCACGTCAGCTGTGGCCGTGAAATCCTGCACCACACCGCCGGCACACGTACGACCCCTTTAATGAGGAAGTAAACTAACAGCCTCTTTTTTTGTGCACGTTTTCCTCGAGGTGTTGTAATCGTGGCCGTGGGAACAGGTGAGCGCGTGCCCCTGCGGCCGGTGATCTGCCTGGCCGCGGGTGTGCGAGTGCGTACGACCAGATTTACCTTTAACCCCTTCACGCCCAGAACGTAATTTCCATTGTAATATAACCACAATTCGACGATTTTAATGAACATAAGCAATATTATATAGATATGACCTGTTTAATATCCTTGTCCATTAGCTAATTTGGTTTATTTAGTTACTTTTTCGTAGTTTTATGGCTAATCACAGACCATTTTTTATAGCAAAGGAAAAATCTGGGCGTGAAGGGGTTCGCGCCCAGATCTTTCCTTTGCTATAAAAAATGGTCTGTCCTTAGTCATATACTTACGAAAAGTAATTGATTATACCAAATTAGTTAGTCAACAAGGATACTAAAAAGGTCATCTCTATAAAATGTTGCTTATATTCACTAAAAATCATATAATGGTACCCAAATTACAATGGAAATTACGTTCTGGGTCTCAAAGGGTTAACAGTAATGATAGTGACACATGATCTGTTACTAAGTTAAATCAGTCTTGTGAATTATTAAGGATGTTGTTTGTATTCAAGGTCTCCCTGTTCGTCGTATTAATATTCATGGTGAACGATCTCTCTCTCTCTCTCTCTCTCTCTTCTCTCTCTTCTCCTCTCTTTTCTCTTTCTCTTCTTCTCTTCTGCCACTCTCTCTTCCATTCATATTCAGCATATCTCCTTTCATATGAGCAATCAGTACGAATTCTTATCCCATATCATAATTCAGCCAATAATCAGCAGTTTTGTTTCCAGTAGTTTGTGAGGGCAAAAGTTCACGTTGAGACGCGGGATGTGTGGGCGTCCCTTAATAAGTCATGACGCGGGAAGTCGGATGGTTTTGGACGCCAGGACGAAATTGTGAGACGACTCCAACTGTATCCTATTCGCACCTTCAGAGGTGCGGGCCTGGGAAGGTGTTGTCCTTGTTAGTTCATTGAATTAAGCTGTGGTGTGGGCTGTGGTGGAGGGCGGGAGTGGGGTGAGGAGGGGTGTGTGTGGAAGGGTGGGGGAGGCGTGGAAGGAGGTGGCGTGGTTGTGGGAGGGTGGTTGTGTGTGTGAGGTGGTGTGGAAGGGAGGGGGGTGGTTGGGAAGGTGGAGGGGGTAGGGTGTGGTAGGGGTGTTACGGGAGGGTGTGGTTGTGTGGTGTGAGGGTGAGGTTGTGGGAAGGGAGGGGGTGTGGTTGTGGAAGGAGGTGGTGTGGTTGTGGGAAGGGAGGGGGTGTGGTTGTGTGGTGTGAGGTGTGGTTGGAAGGGAGGGGGTGTGGTTGTGGGAGGACGGGGGTGGGTTGTGTGGTGTGAGGGGTGTTGTGGGAAGGGAGGGTGTGTGGTTGTGGGAAGGAGGGGTGTGGTGTGGGAAGGGAGGGGTGTGGTTGTGGGGGAGGGTGTGGTTGTGGGAAGGGAGGGGTGTGGTTGTGGGAAGGGAGGGGATGTGGTGTGGGTGAGGGGTGGTTGTGGGAAGGGAGGGGGTGTGGTTGTGTGAGTGGAGGTGTGGTTGTGGGAAGGGAGGGGGTGTGGTTGTGGGAAGGGAGGGGGTGGGGTTGTGTGGTTGTGGGAAGGGAGGGGTGGTTGTGGGAAGGGATGGGGTGTGGTTGTGGGAAGGGGGGGGTTGTGGTTGTGGGAAGGGAGGGGGTGGGTTGTGGGTTGTGGAAGGAGGGGTGGTTGTGGGAAGGGATGGGGTGTGGTTGTGGGAGGAGGGTGTGTGGTTGTGGAAGGGAGGGGTTGTGGTGTGTGGGAAGGGAGGGTGTGTGGTTGTGGGAAGGGAGGGGGTGTCGTTGTGGGATGTGGAGGGGGTGTGTGTGTGGGAAGGAGAGGGGGTGGGTGGGTGTGGGAAGGGAGGGGGTGTGGTTGTGGGAGGTGAGGGGTGTGGTTGTGGGAAGGGAGGGGTGTGTGGTTGTGGGAAGGGAGGGGGTGTGGTTGTGGGAAGGGAGGGTGTGGTTGTGGGAAGGGAGGGGTGTGGTTGTGGGAAGGGAGGGGGTGTGGTTGTGGGAGGGAGGGGTGTGGTTGTAGGAAGGGAGGTGGTATGTGGTGTGTGGTTGTGGGAAGGGAGGGGGTGTGGTTGTGGCGTGTGTGTGGAGGGTGTGTGGTTGTGGGAAGGAGGGGGTGTGGTTGTGGGGGAGGGTGTGGTTGTGGGAAGGGAGGGGGTGTGGTTGTGGTGTGGTGTGAGGGTGTGGTTGTGGGAAGGGAGGGGGTGTGGTTGTGGGAAGGGAGGATGTGGTTGTGGGAAGGGAGGGGTGTGGTTGTGGTGTGGGCGGGAGGGTGTGGTTGTGGGAAGGGAGGGGTGTGGTTGTGGTCGTGTGGTGGTGAGGGTGTGGTTGTGGGGGGAAGGAGGGGGTGTGGTTGTGTGGTGTGAGGGTGTGGTTGTGGGAAGGGAGGGGGTGTGGTTGTGTGGTGTGAGGGTGTGGTTGTGGGAAGGGAGGGAGTGTGTTGGTTGTGGGTGTGAGGGAGGGGGTGTGTGTGGGAGGGATGGGTGTGGTTGTGGGAAGGGAGGGGTGTGGTTGTGGGAAGGGAGGGTGTGTGGTTGTGTGGTGTGAGGGAGTGTGGTTGTGGGAAGGGAGGGGTGTGGTTGTGGAATGGTGATGGGTGTGGTTGTGGGAAGGAGGGGTGGTGTGGTTGTGGGATAGGGGAGGGGGTGTGGTTGTGGGAAGGGAGGTGGTGTGGTGTGTGGAAGGAGGGTGTGGTTGTGGGAAGGGAGGGGGATGTGGTTGTGGGAAGGGATGGGGGTGGGGTTGTGTGGAGGGAGGGGGTGTGGTTGTGGGAAGGGAGGGGTGTGTTGTTGGTGTGGGTGTGTGTGAGGGGGTGTGGTTGTGGGAAGGGAGGGGATGTGGTTGTGGGAAGGGAGGGGGTGTGGTTGTGGGAAGGGAGGGGTGGGTTGTGTGGGGGAGGGGGGTGTGGTTGTGGGTAAGGGAGGGGGTGTGGTTGTGGGAAGGGAGGGGATGTGGTTGTGGGAAGGGAGGGGGTGGGGTTGTGGGAAGGGAGGGTGTGTGGTTGTGGTAAGGGAGGGGGTGTGGTTGTGTGGTGTGGAGGGGTGTGGTTGTGGGAAGGGAGGGGTGTGGTTGTGGGAAGGGAGGGGTGGGTTGTGGGAAGGGAGGGGGTGTGGTTGTGGGAAGGGAGGGGGTTGTGGTGTGGTGGGTTGTGAGGGTGTGGGTTGTGGGAAGGGAGGGATGTGGTTGTGGGAAGGGAGGGGTGTGTGTGTTGTGGGAAGGGAGGGGTGTGGTTGTGGGAAGGGAGGGTGGTGTGGTTGTGGGAAGGGAGGGGGTTGGTTGTGTGGGTGGGAGAGTGTGTAGGGGTGTGTGGGTTGTGGGAAGGGAGGGGTGTGGTTGTGGGAAGGGAGGGGGTGTGGTTGTGGGAAGGGAGGGGGTGTGGTTGTGGGAAGGGAGGGGGTGTGGTTGTGGGAAGGGAGGGGTGTGGTTGTGGGAAGGAGGGGTGTGGTTGTGGGAAGGGAGGGTGTGGTTGTGGGAAGGGAGGGGGTGTGGTTGTGGGAAGGAGGAGGGTGTGGTTGTAGGAAGGGAGGTGGTTGTGTTGGGTGTGGGGGTTGGTTGTGGGAAGGGAGGGTGTGTGGTTGTGGGAAGGGGAGGGTGTGGTGTGGGTTGTGAGGGGGTGTGGTTGTGGGAAGGGAGGGGGTGTGGTTGTGGGAAGGGAGGGGGTGTGGTTGTGGGGAAGGGAGGGGTGTGGTTGTGGAAGGGAGAGTGTGGTTGTGTGGGAAGGGAGGTGGTTGTGGTTGTGGGAAGGGAGGGGGTGTGGTTGTGGGAAGGGAGGGGCTGTGGTTGTGGGAAGGGAGGGGGTGTGGTTGTGGGAAGGGAGGGGATGTGGTTTGTGTGGAAGGGAGGGGGTGTGGTTGTGGGAAGGGAGGGGTTGTGGTTGTGGGAAGGGAGGGGGTGGGTTGTGGGAAGGGAGGAGGTGTGGTTGTGGGAAGGGAGACTAGGGGTTGTGTGGTGTGAGGGGGTGGGGTTGTGGGAAGGGAGGGTGTGTGGTTGTGGGAAGGAGGGGTGTGGTGTGGAAGGGAGGGGTGTGGTTGTGGGAAGGGAGGGGGTGTGGTTGTGGGAAGGGAGGGGGTGTGGTTGTGGGAAGGGAGGGGGTGTGGTTGTGGGAAGGGAGGGGTGTGTGGTTGTGGGAAGGGAGGGGTGTGGTTGTGGGAAGGGAGGGGTGTGGTTGTGGGAAGGGAGGGGTGTGGTTGTGGGAAGGGAGGGGTGTGGTTGTGGGAAGGGAGGGGTGTGGTTGTGGGAAGGGAGGGGTGGTTGTGGTTGAGTGTGGTTGGGAAGGGAGGGGTGTGGTTGTGGAAGGGAGGGGTGTGTTGTGTGGTGTGAGGGGTGTGGTTGTGGGAAGGGAGGGGTGTGGTTGTGGGAAGGGAGGGGGTGTGGTTGTGGGAAGGGAGGGGTGTGGTTGTGGGAAGGGAGGGGGTGTGTTGTGGGAAGGGAGGGGTGTGGTTGTGGGAAGGGAGGGGTGTGTGGTTGTGGGAAGGGAGGGGGTGTGGAAGGGTTGTGTGGTGTGAGGGGGTGTGGTTTGTGGGAAGGGAGGGGTGGGTTGTGGGAAGGGAGGCAGTGGTTGTGTGGTGTGAGGGGTGTGGTTGTGGGAAGGGAGGGGTGGGTTGTGGGAAGGGAGGGGTGTGGTTGTGTGAAGGGAGGGTGTGTGGTTGTGGGAAGGGAGGGGTGTGGGTTGTGGGAAGGGAGGGGTGGTTGTGTGGAAGGGAGGGTGGGGTTGTGGGAAGGGAGGGGTGTGGGTTGTGGGAAGGGAGGGGTGGTGGTTGTGGGAAGGGAGGGGGTGGGGTTTGGGAAGGGAGGGTGTGGGTTGTGGGAAGTGAGGGTGGGGTTGTGGGAAGGGAGGGATGTGGTTGTGTGGTTGTGAGGGGGTGGTTGTGGGAAGGGAGGGGGTGGGGTTGTGGGAAGGGAGGGGGTGGGGTTGTGGGAAGGGAGGGGGTGGGGTTGTGGGAAGGGAGGGGGTGGGGTTGTGGGAAGGGAGGGGTGGGGTTGTGGGAAGGGAGGGGGTGGGGTTGTGGGAAGGGAGGGGGTGGGGTTGTGGGAAGGGAGGGGGTGGGGTTGGTGTGCATGCAGAGGAATCACCCTTCACATCCTCCTTAACAATGAATCAGTTTGTTCCCCTGCCGCCTGGAAGTCAAAAATATCTAGTGTCCCTTGCGTCAACCACCTCCCACTCCTGTCCTCCAAATCTGTTATGTTCAGCAAAATGTCTTATATCCGCTTGTCTCGTTACACCTACACACCTTTATCATCCTTTATTTTGTGGCTCCAATCTCTCATTTTTTAGCTTTACTCTGCTTCCCCTTTATTTTCTCTCCTACTCCCTCTGTTTCCCTGTGCATTCCTCTTCATTCCTCTCATGCCCTTTAACTCTATCCCCTCACTCCCCCGCTTTCCTGCCCTCCCTTGCAATGTCCCATCCATGTTTTCCTTTCCCCCACAACCCTCTAGTTTTTCCTATTCTTGCCTTTCTCTCTATCTTTATTTTCATTCTCAGTCTTTCTCTTGTATCCATTTCTTGCCCGCTTCCTGTGTATTGCTCCACTATCTGTAACTTCCTTTCTCATCATCTTTGTCTCTGTGCATCCTTGTCATGTCTCCAATTTACTTTACTCCGCCATTATATGTCCATCAACGTAGCCATGTGTCCTATCTCGTGTGCTATCCCTCATCCATCCTATTCCCTACCTCTTTGTCTCAGCTGAAGTATTTATAACAGCAAATACCTTTCTTAAGCCACGTGCGCTAGCTTCACCTCCTGATAGTCTAAAATTGAAGGATCTGAAATGTGAATTGATTGGCGAGCATAAGTACACTATCACCATCACCTCATATTCCATTACACATTTACTTTTGCACTACCCAATCCTCCTTTTCAACCTTCCTCATAATTCTATCATTCGTAAATAAGTTCACAATGTATGACCAACAGCCATGTTATTAATGGAAATCAGGTGCTTACACCAGGCCTTGTGTGTGTGTGTTTTGTTGTTTTCGCAGTTGATCTTTGTCTGGGCTAAAGCAATTTACCTCAATAAGATTGTAAATACAGTATAAGGATGTGGTATAAGTGACGTAAAGCAAGACGGTGCTGTTGCGATGAACATGGGCAGGAAGCGACGGGGCTGCCTAGATATTGATGATTTTTTGTTCACCTCTAATGTGTCAACATATGAAAACTTTAAGGCAAATAAGAAATAAAATAAAAATCAATTTAAAAATTGAAGTACAGTACTATGTATCAGGAAATACAATTATCAAGACATTTGAAATGACAGGCCCTCATAAGTGTGGAAATACTAACCTACATGTGCTTCCCAAATGAAAATGTGGATCTAAATCAGAAAATGTATGCAATGCTGTGGCTGAATATCACTTAGAAAATTCAATAACATACACAGCATTTTATATGAACAATGACATTATCTATTATCAGTTTGTAGGGTAATGATCCTGTAGGTTCATCTCTGTATACACACAGACATAAGGGATCATTTGTAGTCTCATTGGAAGAGTTCAAAGCACACAGTTGACCTCATTTTATCTCATTAAACTATACTTTACTTACTTTACAATTTGTTATGGATGTATTTTGTGTTGTAATAAATTATATTGGGCATAAAAATCACAAGTAATTTAAAGTTGCGCAGCCCTGTTTATCATATTCAGGGGTACAGGCATTTTTACCACAAACTGCTAGCAGTACCAGAGTGTTTGGGTCACTGTGGTACAAAAAAAATTGGCGCTATGAGAACATGGTAAAAAAGGCCTTAAAATCAGCTACCTGTGCCCTCCGTTGTGCTTGCCTACCCGAAGATGGTGCATGTGGCTTAATTCTTTCGGGTAACCTTACACATACGTCTCCTTGGTTTGATTGCAGCCCAGACAGGTATTAATCCTCCCTGGCGTAGGAAAACCTTAGGAGGTAAATTTTGCGGAAACCCAAATATCAGTCAGTGTTGGTCTTAGTCATCCGGGGGTCCTAAGTGACTATGTGTCTGGGACACTCTGAATTTGTCTTTGCAAATATCTGATATTTGAAAAAAACATGTGGTGAATCTTGTTTTTTTAGTATATATTTATCATTATTATCTACATAGAACAACCTAAGCAATAAGGTCTCAGTACAGCTTATATACCTTGTTCAGAATGTGTTGAGGCCGCTGTTTTCAGGGCACACACTCATGCTGACACCCACAGTACACTGAGTTTTGTGCTGAGGAAACACCTTGATTAGTGTATATCTCAATGTTATCTATTGCTGCCACTCCTCCCGCCGCTACTGTTCCCCTTATTATCACTTATCACAACATATGTAATGATAGCAGTAATGTTCATGATCTTAATAGGAAGAAAGACTTCTCTAAAGTTGTGTGTTTTACTGATTGATATTGTTGCAGGTCGGGCGCGGACAGGCCGCGGGAGCCAGGCTGGCGAGGGGAGCGCGCTGATGCGACGCACGGCATCATTGGACACCATCTACCTCAAGGGACAGTGGCCCAAGGACGACCAACCCTTCACACACCTGCTTAATGTAGACAAGGCCTCTCAGGTAGGTGCTCAGCTCCTGCCACGCCAGAGAAGCATAATTTGTCCTTCATTGGACTCTTGCTTCCATCTGCATTACAGTGGGCGCAAAACAAAAAGTTACATTGCAATATTTCATCATAAAATAGCATAATTAAAACACATATAAATACATTTAAATGGGTTTATTCATAGAAAAACATGGAAACATATCACAAAGGAATATTTACATTAATATTTGGTCATATTTCCCTTGACCTTGATGACCTGCTTCATCCTCCATGGCATGGAATCCTGGAATCAATCCTGGAATTCTGCAGGAATTATGATGACAGAGACACCCTGTTCGATTTTTGTGAGAGCCCTGGTCTTGTCCTTTGCTGTCATATGCTTGGAAGCCATCCTCGACAATCATGGGCGGTGTGGAAGGGAGGGTCAAAAAGTACTGTGATGCAGTAAAATGAGCGTGGCTGGAGAGTGGAGCGACACCCCCCCACGTCAACGTCTGGCTCACACTGAATGGCTGAGCTGCACACAACCTGTCTTACTAACCAAGTACTACTGCCAGACGTACGATAAAACCGTTAAAAATTAACTGCGTTCTTTGAAACAAAGAAAATAATGTTACATATTTTCCATGTAACAATTTTTTTTGCGCAAGTCAATTTTTTTTTTTGCGCCCACTGTATACATGATCTTTGTGTTCATATTATTCAATTGTTATTGTCTACTGACACTATATTTCTAGTTTAGTCTTTTAATTTGCATTCTATGAGTCGCCCACTACTAGCTGTGCAGATCACAGAAAAGGTTATGTAAATTAAAAATGATTCGGAGAATCGTCCATATAAATTTAAAGCTGATGCAACAAAACTATTTATTTTCTGCATGCATGTGTTGGCTGCACAGCTGGAAAGGACTCACGCCACTGACACCAGGAATGTCATATCCTGAAGATATTTGCTCTATATAAAAGCAAAATTGATGTGAGGAATTTGGAATTGTTTGTTTACTGCAGGATAATCCTGCACATGCTTAATTAAAAGGACTAAGAAAAAATTGTGAGAAGGACGTATGCTCACCGATGCAACCCAAAATGATCTGAATACAGCTGCAGTGGCTGCCAGGTGTGGAATGCAAAAACAAACAAACAAACATAAAATGTTTGAAGCATGATTGAAAAATCAGGAGTGTGACTGATGGCTAGATTAAAAGAATTATATTTAGATGCAATGTATTAAGAATGTTTTGAGATGTTTGAAAATGTAGTATGTGCACAAAAAAAAATCGGCAATCATGTATGATCTGGAATGCAAGGATTCATACAACTTACACGGCTACATTTATTGGAACAATATATGGATGAGTCATGAGACTATTGTGAAAAACAATAAGTGCTGAAAAAATTAATAGATAGGCAGTGACATAGACATCCAGAAGCTTCATAGATTCAGTGGAATATGGCTTGCATGCCAGATCATCAAGCCAGTAATTTGAATCAAATCAAAAGCTTCCTATTTCTACTGGAAAGAAATTCAATAAAAAAATCCATGAAAAGCCGATTTATACCGGCTTGTAGCAGAGGCGGTAGGAGAGTGGTTAGCATCTCTGAGTGACGTTCTCGGTGACCCGAGTTCGATCCCCGATGAGAACCAAAATCCATTAAAAATCTTTCTGCACCGTCGAGTTGCCTAAGAACACCCACATGCCCTGCCCATTAACTGTACCTTCAATAATTGCAATTCAATCGAACTAAATTGGCTCACCCCTCTTTTATTTTATTATCTTACTGTCTTCTTTATAGGGACTGGCAACTAAGCGGGCTTTGTGTTACCCATTTTTGTTGTGCCCTTGGCCAGTCCTTTGTGGTGTAAAAAAAAAAAAAAAAAAAAAAAAAATAATAATAATAATAATAATAATAATAATAATAATGCGAGTGCATCGGAGGACACAGGGGGGCGGCATGAGCCTCTAATCACAGGCGTCACTATAAAAATCCTGCCTGCGCCACCACGGGCGAGGGCCAACCATCAGCAACTCCCAGGACCAGGACTAAGTGGTTATGTTTATTACAACTTTCATGCATTCAAATGATGACACATTTAAGTTTAATGGTGAAAATAGTGTTGGAGAGGGCCAGAGAGTAGATTACAGCAACCCCACCCCTCTATCACTCATACATTAGGGAACATGGAGTAACGAATGAGTCTTGGGCAAAACCATCTCTATGATGTTAACATCGAACTTAAAATGCCATGTTTCAGTGAAGCACAAAAAATCAAACACAAATTTATTCAACAATACAATCTACCTTGTTTGTAAGTAAACGAGTGTTAAGCTATCCAATGTTAAGACTACCAGATGAGGATGAGTTATTGATGGTGAAAGCTCTCTGTTTTCAATCATCCTCTGATGCTGAGCCATCATTGTTGCAAAGTAAATATTTCATGTTTAGCGTGCAACTGAAACAGAGCGGATCTTCCACGGTAGAGCAGCTGCACCAACGATTTAGTTGATTGATGACTTAGTTGTACAAGGCTATAATCATGATGCCCAGCGCAAAAAGAACAAGTTGGTTGCTCACTTTTTTAAACATGAAACATAATGATATCTGAATCACCGACACTGATAGCACCGAGTCGCCCAAAATGTCATAAACCTTGCGGCTTCTCACGCCATTGTAAATGCAGGTCTTTCTTTCCATTATCAAGGACCAAATATCAAATATCAGGTAACACTGGTAACAGCATGCTTACAGTCTCCTTTTTCTTTAGTACAGGAGAACCTCGTTTAACCGGCATTTAAAACAACGGCAGCCTCAAAACAACGGCACTAATCGACCCAGGCTTTTTTTTTTTTTTTTTTTTTTTTTTTTTTTTTTTCCCCACTGATAAACTCTGGAACTCTCTTCCTGTTTCTGTTGTTTTTCCACTTTCCTATGACTTACATCTTTTCAAAAGAAGAGTAACAAGACGCCTCCCGAACTAAATTGGCTCACCCCACTTTTTTTATTTTATTCTCTGACTGTCTTCTTTATAGGGACTGGCAACTAAGCGGGCTTTGTGTTACCCATTTTTGTTGTGCCCTTGGCCAGTTCCTTGTGATGGGAAAAAAAAAAAAAAAAAAAAAAAAAAAAGGATTTTGGGGGATTCCATAAGAGTAACTCTCAAAACAACGGCAAAATGAGTTATCCGGCATGCGCTCCCCCCCGAAGGTGCCGGATAAACGAGGTTCTCCTGTATAATATATTTCGAATGTACAGCCACCCTATTTGCAACTCATTAATGTCAGTAGATTTTTCAGCAATGCTAGATGTAATCTCCTCACCTGGAAATGATGAAGGTATGCCAACAACCGTCATCTGTGGTACCGATTTCTTAGATTCAGACACCAAACATTGAAAATCCTGCCCCAAGCATCCTTTGATTGCTGTGCTAGCCTTCTCCTTACATTCTTTTGAAGGGAACTTTATAACAAATACCCCATTTCTTCTTTCTCTACAGCTTTCCACAGGGATAGACTTCAGAGCTAACTCCAAGCTACTCTTAACAGTCTCTGATGAGGCTTGATCTTCAACACTATCCTAATGCCTCCCAACAAGGACTTGTTGAGGGAAGACAGTCTTGGTCTCACGGAACACATCAACTTCGATACCCACATTCTTGTCCCTGTTTACAAACTTTACACCTAATTCGTCAAGTGTTTCCTTAAAAGGATGTCAGAAAACGGAAGAGATGTCATCATTAAACCAACTTATGTTTCCAAAGCAGTCAGTCTGTACAGCACATTATCTTTGAAGGCTTTAAGATACTAAGTGATCGATGACAGGACCTTCTCAGTCAGCCACACTATTCTCAATGTTAGTTAGGGCCCCACTATTAGACTCAACACAGCAAACGTCACAGAACCAGTGAAAACCACATGTAAACCGATCTTTCATAAAATTGAAATCTTCCTCCACCAACAAGATGCACTCGAGCTTCACAGTGCAAGCATCTTAAAGCATTGGCTGACTTAGCAACCACCTTTTCACAGAATTTACTTACATTCTTCTACTCATACTTGAAATGATAAAGAAAAATAAGCTACCTAGCCAGAACCAGGCAGCAAAAGTAAAAAGCTAAAAGATTAAAGTGCCAGATGTACTGCAGTGCTCTCCTCGTTGGCTCTACTATAAAATTATACTAACAGTACTCACCATGAGAAGGTGAGGATAAGCTAGCCTTCTCAACCAGAGTATGGGCAAGCCTTTTGCCAGCTAAACAACTTTTCCCAAAATTGGCTAATGAAAGTGATTGCGCATTAATTATTGAAATGTCTTAAGTTTGCTCCTTCCGAAGACTCAGTAGAATTGATACTATGAAACAGTGATGATTTCTGTGTGGATGTATTTGTATATTTTTAATGAGGTGTAGTGAAAAGCCTGAATATAGTTGAAGTACAAAAGCCTTTCCTGGAGAACTTGATTATTGAAACATTTATCTCTTTTTTTTTTTTTTTCCAGACCCCAGAAGAGTGGGTATCAACCTGTTATGGGGGATTGAGCCTTAGCTTGCCCCTCTGTGAAGAATCTTACCAGAGTGGTAGCAATAGTAGTAGTAACAACAGTAGCAACAGCAACAGCAGAAGACCTTCAGTGTCCGTGGTTAACACTGCGTGGCTTGGGGGCAGCAGCCACCAGGCACCCTCTCCTTCAGGAGAACAGATTGACAAATTTATCCGGCACCGGTGAGCTCCCTAAGTGTCCAGGGATGTAGCATGTGTGGGCAATGATTGATGGTGAAGTATTAATATTTGTATTGTGTTTAACAGGCATCCATTCGATGCCTCCATCGAGAAGTGGGAGAGGTTGTGTAGATCAGAGCTCTAATATGAGGATAATTGAGAAAATGCCAACAAAAAGGAAGGAAGGTGTGTGTATGCTGTAATTATGGATTTAGAAAAGCCATATGACAGGTTTATAGTTGGAAGTAGTATAGAATGTATTGAAGATTTATGGACTGAATTGAAAGTTGTTGGAAAGAGTGAAAGCATTCTAGAGATGCCAGTGCATGTTGAAGGAGATAAGTGAATGCTTCAAATTTGCAATATTTATATGCCTACCCTTGATGGTGTACATTAATGTTTGGCTGTGATACCTTAGAAGAAAGATCAGTTTTATGAATGTCACAGTATGTTATTGTTTCTCTTCAGGCTTCAACGAACTAACAAAGAAGGGACGAGTGGCGGTGGTCTCCGCTACAGTCCCGTGCACGCTGATCACTCCGTCCTCGCTCCTACACCAGTTCACCTGAGACACCATGCCCTCCAACATGCAAATGGTGAGACTGTGTTGACAGATGACTTGCATTTTCATCCCTGTCATGTTTCTCACCTCTTAGCTCAATTGGGTTTTTTCTATTTCATACATTACCTTATTATTGTTCATAATTCTTTTCTTCGTGAGGAGTGAAGAGTAGTGGCATTCTTGATGAGGGATACTCTGTCCTCAGGTGGGTCCCGTGCCATCTCCATCCCACAGCTGCCCAAGCCGCTGCTTCCTCCCAGACTGCGCAGCTCAGTGGAAGGTCTTAATCAAGAAATTGAACGCCTCGTTCTACGGCCGTCCCAAATGCCGGGGGATGACCTAGATGACGTGGTATTTACTGCTTCATATTGAGTCTAATGCATTCTATTTGTTTGTTTCTTTACTCATGTTTTGAATTAAGTAAGGAAATAAATTATTTATTTGTAATCAATATATATTAGTGTATGTGCGTGTGAGAGAGTGAGAGAGTGGGGGGGAAGGGGCAAAGAAAACTGCATATAGGGGAAGCATTGATGGTAATGAGGTCGGGGTGTCATAGTATTGTTTCCTTATGATATAATTTATTTATGTGAAAAGCAAGTTTCTCTGGGCACCAATAGAACCTCTTTTCAGTGGAGTGAGGTTGGGCGTGACGGCCGCAGAGCGCCCATTGCCGAGTACCTGAGGTTTACAAGGAGCGTCGACACTCAAACACCTGCCAGAGGGTCAGCAGTGTCCGCTGCAAGTTCTGACCACACATCCCCATCACTCTCCCCACCCACCTCCCCTCCACACAACCTGGATGCTGCGATGCCATCCACCACTCCAAGTCCAACTAGTACGCAAACACTGGCTACATCCCCTCACATTAACAAGTTCCTGGCGCGGGAGCCTCCGGATGGCTGTGAGAGAGTGTCTCTCAAACATCATGAAGACAGGTAACATCCTCTCTTGTTGTTAAAGTGTATTTATACACATTTTACTAAATCCTAAGTATTATTCTGATATTCAAGGTATATGCAAACATGACCACTCCACTGATGTGACTCCATTATAGGAATTCTTTTAAAGTAAACACTTACACCTAACCTGGCTCACCAGCATGATTGCATCTTTCTTCCTTATCTTCATGGACCAATTTTCCTAGTGTTGCAAGTTGTCAAAGTGATGGATTGACCATCAGGGTGGGTGGAGTTTTGTATCCCTGATTTTAGAAGCCATTTTCATCTTTAGTTCCTAGTTGACAAGAAGTACTCAAAGTGCTGTAGAAATGGGTCTTAGCCTTCTGTCTCAGTTTGGTCACTTCATTTGACTCACAGAGAATACATAAACAAATATTTTACACACGTCTCAAAGGTTAACCACACAGGTTAACACTAACTAACGACTTGAAGAGGCGAATCGATGCCTTTGGTAATAAGTGTCTCCGCAGAATCATGGGGTATCGTTGGGATGATTACGTGTCAAATCAACTATTGCACCGTGAGACTGAATCGAGGCCTATTACCTGCATAGTCCGTCAGCGCCAACTTCGGCTATATGGGCATGTGGCACGCTACCCTGAAACCGATCCTTCCCATCGGGTTGTATCTGTAAGACAATCCGGCGTGGAGGAGGCCAAGGGGGCACCCACAAGGCTTCTGGCTGGGGCAAGTTGATGTTTCCTGTCATAAGTTGCTTGGTATGGAAAGGGAGCCTGCATGGGGACTCACGCGTGGTGACCCCCGGGAGTGGCGTCGTAGGGTGGGCGAGGCGACGCGCCCCCCGGCGTATGCCCCCAATGATTGTTCGATTGATTGACACAGGTTAATTTTGCAATATGATTTCTGCATGGTGTGGTGTCTAGTGCACCCAGCTAAAACCCAAGAGGTCGTGGGTTTGAGTTTCCAGTCAGGTTGAGACACTTGTTCACTCAGCAAAGAATAAGTAGGGATGTTAAGTTGAGGAGTTGGGAGTTTGCTGTTCTTCTACACAGCGCGCCAAAGCATTGTTCGCGACATCATAACACAGCGCTTCCATACGGGAATTCAGAAAATGTACTCTATTGCAGCCTACTGACTTCCGAGAGAGATATCTTACATATGGCAGCTTGTTTAAAGCACGGGCAGTCCATCAAGACCGTTGAGGAATGTTCAGATGCCACTTGTCAATTATAGACGAAGCATTTTCAAAAGTATCTCCTTCCTTCCCGCGAGTAATTTGAACAGACGCGCTTTGGTATGACTATCATTATTTTTATAATGAGTGGCAAGAAAGACCTAACAAAAGAGCAAATTAAAGTTATTGTATCTCTACACAAGGCAGAGAGGCCAGTGGAAGAAATATCAAGGATTGTGGATGTTACAAGGAGATGTGTGCATAAGTGGGTGGAAAGTTTCACGGTGGGTTGCATCGTCACGACAGCCGCGATACCATAACATTATAAGTGGCCAGGGCGAGGGTGTAAAACATCAGCAAGCACCCTAAATGTCATGAAACGTCAAGTGGATGCCCATCCTCAATTAAGAGCAAGAAAAATATTGCGATATGACGTTTACATCCTCGCCCTGGCCACTTATAATGTTCTGGTGTCGCGGCTGTCGCGACGATGCAACCCACCGTGAAACTTTCCACCCACTTATGCACACATCTCCTCATAACATCCACAATCCTTGATATTTCTTCCACTGGCCTCTCTGCCTTGTGTAGAGATACAATAACTTTAATTTGCTCCTTTGTTAGGTCTTTCTTGCCACTCATTATGAAAATAATGATAGTCATACCAATGCGCGTCTGTTCAAATTACTTGCGGGAAGGAAGGCGATACTTTTTTAAATGCTTCGTCTATAATTTTGACAAGTGGCATCTGAACATTCCTCAACGGTCTTGATGGACTGCCCATGCCTTAAACAAGCTGCCATATGTAAGATATCTCTCTCGGAAGTCAGTAGGCTGCCATAGAGTACATATTCTGAATTCCCGTATGGAAGCGCTGTGTTATGATGTCGCGAACAATGCTTTGGCGCGCTGTGTAAAGGATTAGCTCTTAAAATCTTAATCTTTTTGAACTTTTTTTTCTTATTTATATATTATTCAGCTATTTTATGAATGTAGTGGCTGAGTTAGGAGGATATTAGTGTGTGTGTGTGGAGCGTCACTGCACTGCACTTCTAAGGAGTCTTTTTCTAGTAAAATTATTAGCATTTGAATACAAATAATAGTTTTGTAATGTATGTATTGTAATTCATATAATTATACACTTAATTCCTGAAAAATAATCAAATTTAGAAAAATAAGTGAAACCAGAATTGCATCTTTACTGAGTGTACTGGGGGTGTGGAAAAGACTTAACCAATGTGACCAAGTCATGATTGGTTTATTGGATCATTTGATTAATGATTGGATATTTATTAATTTGGGAAGAAAGATGTCATCCCCTGCCATTGCCTAGTGCTTACCACCTACCTCAGTCATCATCAGTAAATCTTTGCATTCATAGAATTTGCATAGAATATGTTTTTCCTGCAATCATAAGCATGTTTGTTTGCCTTACAAGATGTAAGATCATTTTATCAACTAACATACTTTTAGAAAACTGCATATTTTAAAGATGAAGAAAATACAGAAATACATATTAATTCCATCTTTGCTGATACATACATGTTCATGCAGCCCAATAATTTGCTTGTTTGTATTCAGTGAAAAATAACAAGTTTTCTACAGGTCAGGGGTAACAAAGACAGGAGTCTGGCCGGCTGTCAGGCCCCCTGGTGCTTTCACGTTACGACCCAGCCAGGGATCAGCCTTCTGCGCACCAGATAGGATAGGAGCAGAAGAGTGTGGAGCCACTGCCCTCCAACCATGTCAGCATCAAACTGATTCTGTAAGTGTATATTGTCCCGATTGTGCTGGTAGTCCTGGTGCGTGTTTGGAGGGAGGGAGTCCAGAGCCAGGGATGGTGCACTGTGTGCCCGAGGCCTGCCAGACCTCCCCCACCCACCCAGTGATGTGTGACGTGGGTGTGTCCACGATGGTGCCCGGCCCCGCCAGCACAAGTATAGGCTCACCCCCGGAACTCACCGCAGATCAATAGCCAAGGCCATGTTTTAGCACATTTTACAATTATTTTTGTCATCTTGCAGTTAGAGGTTATCCTCAAAGTGGTTCAGACATTGTGGTTCTTAATAGCCATTATAGTGATTCATGAATATGCTTACTGAGTATTATTTGGTATGTATTAATGTACACAATGTATTAACTTTCAATGTGATTCCGCATTTTCAAGACAATTTTGTACGTATATCCCAATGTTGCATATTGTTCACTTAGAAGTGAATAAGCTCCCTTACATCTCAGGATTTAATGGATAAGTAGCCATTATAATGTAGATCTAACTGACACATTGTAGGGAACTGCTCATGTACTTACTTTGGTCCTCTCAGCGGGGACCAGATGACCCTCCAGCTAGGGAAACACTCGGACTTACACTAGTGTAACAGGAGCTTTTGTGATCATATTGAGACATTTTGGGAATCTGTTGCTGTTTTGAAAGTGAAGAAGGTTTGTTTTACACCCAGTCAATACCATTTTCAATTAATCAAATATGTAGCTATTTATGAAGTGTTGTAATCAAATTTCTACAATAGAAGTAATAGGCTTTACATTTTACTAATTTGTATTACTTTTGTAAAGTCTGTTTTACTTGATTATGGATTTCAGTAATGTGATAGCCATTCTTGTCAATTGATGTCCTAATTTGGAAATGGGTTTATATTTTTCCAAAAATTTAAGATTTATTTATGTTAATTTTGTGTGAAGTTGCTTTTAAATGCTGGTTTTCTGGATTTTGATTTGCATATTATGTATCTACATATTGGCCTCATTGATCTACGCAATCATATTACAACTCTAGGATATTAATTTCAATCTTTGTTCATCCTTGTTGAAATTGGCACTCCAATCCTATGTTTGAAGGTAGCATCAACACCTTCAGAGTAGCTGCATTACAATACCTGCAACTTGAAAATTACTCATCTGTGCAATGAAGAGACAGTCTGATAATGAACCATTTGAAACTGCAAGGGAATCAGTCTGATTATGGACCTTGTTCAGAGGAACCAGTCTGATCATGCATTATAAACACAATCTACACTATAAGAAGTTCCTTTAGGAAACCTGTGATAGATTTCTTGGATATCTTTGGATATAGCAAGACGTGGGTATGGACTTTGAATACTGGTGGTTGTGTGTGCCAACTGCTGTCTTGCTACTGTGGAGAGTGGCATTATTCAGCAAACTTGAGTCAGTAATGGTTGGAACATCATACAAGATGTGTGCCTCTATTTCACAAAACTCATTTTTGCAAAACTCAAAAGGTCACAGTGAACAGAAATTCTGAGCCAGTGTCATCTGTGCTTTCGGCATGGGTTAAACATTTAATAGTGGTGCATAGATAAACTTCTGTGAATAAATTACACTGGTGAAGAAAATTCAGTGTAACTAAATTCATTACTTGCATGACTGACGAAGATGCTGATAGAAACTTGCCGTCAGTAGCCTGGGTAGGAACAGCACCAGTGGTACCCAGAATACTAGGCAAATACTGAAAAAACAAGAAGCCAGACTCCAGTGTGCGGTTGTCTGCGGGTCCGTGCCTGCCACACCAGCCTCCTGTTGAAGGACCTCGGGTGTGCCTCGGCAAATCTCACTTCTCATTAAAAGCTCATTGAAGTAAGTTGTTTAGTTATACCTTTTAGTGTGCTTACTTGTACAAAATATAATAGATGCTATTTTGTCCTTTGTTTCACGTAATGATCCACAGAAACTTTGGCCTATAATGACATGTACAGTTGAGTGTAAAAGGTGGTACGGAAATTCAGGATGAATCAGGAACACTGTATATTCTCTAACGTTTCGACTACTGTCTTCTTCAGAGAGAATGACAGACATACAGAAATTTGCAGTATATATACCCCCGTGGAGGATCACGTAGCAGGGCGTCTAGTCGGGGAGCCTTCTGATTGGCCCGCCTTTCCGGTCCTGGCGAGAATCAACCAGGCTGTGGCTTGCGACAAGGTGACTAATCCTTCCCGGTGATTGGTCCCCTCCCCCGTCCTGATGAGAGCTGCTTCCACTGTTTTGCTCATCTCTTTCCCTAGCCCAGTGTGAAGGACTTTAACTTCATCCCAATTTGGCAAGTGGCCATGTCTCAGCATGCAATGCCATGCAATGCCATGGAATTTCATGTTCTGTGGTGGCATAAATAATTTTTTGTTCAGATACACGCTTTTTGACACCACGCGATGATTCACCGTAATACACGGCAGAACAACCGTTGCATGGGATCTCGTATACTACACTGTTGCTGTTTTCACTGTTGTCACTTCTCCCACTCATTATCATATCTTAAAATTTACACCTGTGGCAAGGATAGGCGTGTGCGAAGTGCACGCCTCGGGTATAAAAATTAAAGATATGATAATGAGTGGGAGAAGTGACAACAGTGTAGTATACGAGATCCCATGCAACGGTTGTTCTGCCGTGTATTACGGTGAATCGTCGCGTGGTGTCAAAAAGTGTGTATCTGAACAAAAAATAAATTTACGTCACCACAGAACATGAAATTCCATGGCATTGCATGCTGAGACACGGCCACTTGCCAAATTGGGATGAAGTTAAAGTCCTTCACATTGGGCTAGGGAAAGAGATGAGCAAAACAGTGGAAGCAGCTCTCATCAGGACGGGGGAGGGGACCAATCACCGGGAAGGATTAGTCACCCTGTCGCAAGCCACAGCTTGGTTGATTCTCGCCGGAACCGGAAAGGCGGGCCAATCAGAAGGCTCCCCGACTAGACGCCCTGCTACGTGATCCTCCACGGGGGTATATATACTGCAAATTTCTGTATGTCTGTCATTCTCTCTGAAGAAGATGGTAGTCAAAAATTTAGAGAATATACAGTGTTCCTGATTCATCCTGAGTTTCCCTACCACCTTTTACACTCATTTGTCTTACAATTTCTTACATGTGCAGTTGGAGGCACCTGGAATTATCCACAATGATAGTTCACGGACTGGATGAAACCTGGCATGTCCTTTTTTCATTGAATCCAATTTCTTTGATAAATTCAGGCAGCTACTATTCCCATTGAACAAGTGGATGGAGGGTATGTGAGGTCCCAGCAAAACCCAAAGATCGCTCTCTATGAGCTCTAAGCTCTTTTAGGGAAGGTAACCGCTCGTGTTCAGGCTGAGTGGATGACAAACACACACACAGGGAGATGGGGAAGAGGGGCAGGGTGGGTGTGGTTTGTTAAGTTCTAGCTTTACCCAAAGATCAGTTTCTTTGGGCTCCGACCTCTTTACAGGAAGGTAACAGAAGGAGTTTGCGTGTCCAGCACGTGATCAGGTCTTGGGTGGATGACACACACACAGGGAAGTGGGGAGAAAGGGCAGAGTGGGTGAGCAGGTTAGGAGAGATACGTTGGGTGGAGGTGGGCAAACAACAGATTCCATGTAAGGAAGGACATGCTGGGTTTCATCCACTCCGAGAACTGACAAAGTGTGGAAACCTCCAATTTCCTACAGCCGTACCTCTTGTTAGCAGTGTTTTGAGGCTTGAAAAGAAAATACAGTACACTGTGTTGTGAATGTTGGCTGCTTCAGGGAGGCATTGAGTCTTACATCACCCATGGTTTGCTTTTGTATGCATATTTCAAACAAAAGAACAGAACAATGTCATTTTCCTAAGATATTGTGTCCCTAAATATTTCTGTACATTGGTTACTCAAGTTGTACAGACTTGATTTAATCTTGTGGATTATAATATGATAACCATGAAAGTTCAACAATGGAAAATTCAGCAGACTGAGTTTTCTTGCTAATGTATTAGTTTACCCATGACATGTCCGTTCGGACTATAAATCATGTAGAAATAATCAATGAAATATTTCATTGATTTTGACTGTAAATCATGTTGTAGCTACAGTCAGTGGTTAACTTCTGGTTAACTTACTGAAAACAAATTGTAGTGAAGATATCCAGCTGTCATGTTGGCTTCCTAGGATTGTTGAATACAATAGTTATTGCATAACTTTTAGGATACAATCAACATGAACCTCTAAAGAATAGTAGAAAATAATATAAAGTTGTTATCAGAGGTAAGTCTAGTTATGCAACGTATGCATTTCTGAGGATGAGTGCATGTCAAAATCAATTGAATGAAAAAAAATTGCTGTATTTTTCACAGCATTAATAACACCGTCTCCAATGACTTCATTATTTCACTTGCATGCCTGTCCCTAAGATCAAATTATTCAGTTGTATTTTTTTTTTTTTTTGTGCCTATAGCGCCTGTAGGCAGTGGTGACCCAGGGCTCGGATGGTAGGCTCTGGAGGTTCACTTGAGGGCTCTGATGGTTGGTCCTCGCCCGTGGTGGCGCAGGCAGGATTCTTATAGTGACGCCTGTGATTAGAGGCTCATGCCGCTGCCCTGTGTCCTCCGATGCACTTGCAATCGAAGGTAGAGTTGATGGGGAGGGCATGTGGGTGTTCTTAGGCCACTCGACGGTGCAGAAAGGTTTTTGTTTTCTTCGGGGAACGAACTCGGGTCACCCAGAACGCCAGTCGGAGACGCTAACCACTCCGCTACCGCCTCCCAATATAGAGGCGGTAGCGTCATAGATGTGTATCTTTAATTTTCTACCAGACAAGTAGAGGAAAAACGATGAACTTCAAAAGCATATAACAGCCCCAACAGTGATAGTTTGTTAAGTGTATGTGTGAGACGTGGGAAAAACTAGCTACATTCATGCTGAAACCCTAAGATGGCAACAGTACCACCTAAGCTCAAATTATAGGATCACTGAAGTAGCTCCTAAGCTGGGAAAATGACGTCATCACAATAGGATGGATAATGAATGGATAGTTAGTTTAAGGCACGCTTGAGTTATTTGAGTAATGATAATGGGAGGTGTGGGAACATAGCACGCCAGTACTTATAAGACTTCTTCCTGACTAGACCTTCACCAGCCTTCTTCACATCTGAATTCTTCATAATACGTACCACTTCCATCCCACAAGAAGTCCAACACCACCCATCCTGTACTCCACCCTAGTGAAGCAAAGTTCAAAGTATTTTTATAGCCACCTGTAAATCTATACGAACACCAGGGAATTAATCGACACAACGCCGTTACAGTGACATGCATATCCTTTCAATGTACAACACACTACAGGTCATTATGCTTTGGGTAGTGATAACTTGTCTCATTTGTTCATTGTCCAGGAATGAAATGTAGGGGTTGAGGGGGTAAAGTGCAGCACTCTAGGGTGGTTAGGCCACAGAAAGAATGGCAGAAAGTGAGATGACTAAGAGAGAATACGAATTATAGTAAATGCAGTGGATAGTAAAGGGCAACATCTAGTGAAATGGGAAGAAAGGCTGTTAGAATAATGAGAGAAAGGGGCAAAAGAAGAATTACTAAAGCATGCTAGGTGGGAATGCATGGACAAGAATGAAAGGGCCATTTTGTCGTGGCCATCCCATTGAGGGAGATTTTAGGAATGGGGTTTGAGATAAATTGAAACTACATGTAAGTATAGAAATATATATAGTAGAAAATACATAATTATTCATATCTGGTTAGAAAATCTAAGAACCTATACCAGTTTATAAACGTGATTCAACATGGAAAATGGACCTCACTATATGAACAGGTTTCAGCGAGGCAGACCTGCATACAGACGACTCCCATGTGCATCAAGTTAGTAAATACCAATATTGAGACTCTATTCTCACCTTCTCCATCTACAAATCTTGTGTTTGAGACAGCTCACTGGTATTGGAGGATCTTGCAAGACGATGAAGCTGATCTAATGAATGTGGAAGAAGGGGTCTGATGCTATTGATCTCCATGAGTGTGAGTTGATCCAGCTTGGCATAGGATCCTCCACTGACGATGAAGTTTGCCACAGAAGACTGCAGCTTAGACATGCGCAGGTCCCAGATGTCCTAAAGGGAAGATAAGGAAACATAAACAATTGGAGGAAGTAGGCCTATCACAGATGTCATATCACTATCCAAAAATTTAGCTAAATGCAGTGGTGGGCGCCGTTAATCAAAAAGTTAATTTCGTTAACCGTTAATCCGTTATCCAAAAATTAACTTTGATAACCGTTAATCAGTTAATTCTTTAAAAATGTAACGGAAGTTATTGATATACCGTTAACGTAAATTTTTATTCTAGAAAAAAAAAAATCAGTTTTTGCTCTAGAACCACCTAAAAACACCTTTGAAAAGTGCCAAAACTATAAAATCTGCCTTAATGGGGTTTTTTAAGGGCTTTAGAACCCAAAAACTATTGGGTTTTTTTGCTTTAGAGTTTAAAAAAAAAAAAAAAAGGCAGATTTTATAGTTTTAACTTTTAAAAAAACCTAAAAAAGGCAGATTTCATAGTTTTGGCCCTGTTTTAGGTTTTTAAAGGCTTTTAGAGCCAGAAAAGGGTGAAAAAACTTAAATGAAATACAATATTAGTATTAAACTAAAAAAAAATATTGATAAAGTGGCCGAAATAAATAAAAATAAAAAAATGAAAAACACGATATATACATACCGTATTTGCCGGCGCATAAGACGCACCTCCGCATAAGACGCAACCTTATTTTACAAGGAGGTTATGAGAAGAAAAAAATATTGGTGTTTTTTAGTGAAAAAAAAAAATTCTCAGAAAATTTAGCAAAAGTTATAAAAAAAAATAGGATTTGTAGGGGAAAGCAAATAATTATGAGCATGTACCTAAATACAATATTCACAGTGCAGTGAGTGTGAATGAAAAATTATACTAGTTAAAATGTAAAGGGAATGACAGGGTAACCAAAATCGGTCATAATATATTGCAGGATGCCCCCACGAATTGATATCCTAATATTTTGCTACCTATGACATATAGCTTAGATTTAATGTTGTAGGTATGCCTTTGATGCTTTTCTGCTATGTGTTTAACTTTGTGGAAAATTTGCAGTATAGATATTGGTTTTATTTTGGTAGTGGGCTTTCAAAAGTCCTAGGACTCTTACCTACATCATCGTGTAGGTTTCTTCATTCAGAGTATTTTGAGTCCCATTTCCCATGGCGCAATTGAATAATAATGGCATTACACATAGTAACGAAAATTACCGTTATTTCAGCCATAAAGTTAAGTTAGGTTAAATCAGATTAGGTTAGGTTAGAGGTGGGGTTTGGTTTAGTAACAGAAGATATAGAGAAAAAACGAAAATTACCAATAATATGGCAGTGTGAAGCGTAGCAATGTTTGCGGGGCGGACCTGGAGGGGCAGGTTGCCCCCCCTAACACACACACACACATGTAAACAAACATTGATTTCCGACAAAAACGAGAGCCAGATTAATTCAAAACACACCAAAACTATTCAGGAGGACTAAGTTTCGGCCTCAAAATCGGTGGTTGCCCAATAACAAAAATCTACGAAGATATTTAGGTAACACTGTAAGGTAACCATCTCTACCTTGGTGTTATTGTTGTAATTGTTGAAGGTCACCGTTGTCGGGGTCGGCGATATTACACCATTATCCCGTTATCATTACACCGTATTATCGACGGTTTACACCTATGAATCTATCACAGTCGCGAGAGTTGATTAGTCTTCTTCAGGAAATACAGGTGAAGGCTGGTTCACACTCTGCAATCACGGCAGCGTTCCGTCAGCCGTGCCTTGTATTCACACTACTCGTCACGGTTCCGTCATTTTCGGCAGTTCCTGCTCACCCTCTAAGCAGACATGGTGCCTCAGAGGCTATGGTTGAAGAAATTTGCATTGATAGCACTTCTGTTGGATGAAAAAGAGGAGTTGAACTCTAAAAGACACTGTTTTAGGTACAAAAAGCCTCGAGAAAACGACAATTATCAGCATGGCACAGTCTCATTACGTTAAAATATTCTTCCCCAGAAACCGTTACGTGACAGGACAGTGATGTATTGGAGCCGAGACAGCGGCGCACAGTTTAGTGTAACACGTCTATTTGTTTGAATTTAAGAAATTCTAACGGATGTGATGAGACGGTGCCGTGTCACCATGAGGGTATGGTGTGATTCGGCCTTGAGGTGGACGGTGTGGCACCGGGATGGTCTTGGTCTTGGTGTACCGTGTGGAAGACTTTTGTCCCGTCTACAGGTACCGTTGCAGCCTTTTTACTAGCACTCTTTCATACAATTTCCTTATCCGTAGTGGTACAGGGGTGAGGATAGAGGGGTCGAGGTGGTACAAAGGCCTATGCTGTCTCCTATCCCACCTTGCTTATCACTGTAGCGGCGCTAACACACACACGCACATATACACCTGCATCGGCTTAGGCCAACCCCCTGTCTAGGACCAGGACTAGAGGGTGACCTGACACTGACCTGACTTGTCCTCTCCGACACAACTGCAACACCAGCCAGGTTATTCAGTCAGCCACAGGACACACAGAGATGCACGCTGCGCACCTCTTGTCCCCACGTTGTACAATGACTCGCTGTCAAATAAACTACAAAGCTACGACGCCCTTTCTCCATCCTTGTGTGGATAGACAGACTCGCCAAGATACTACACCTCCCTCTCACCACTCTCACTCCTTCAAATAAAACTTTAACACGCTCTTTGTTTCACTATTCCATTTATCAACAATACTCAGTCCAGCGAAAATTCCATCACCATTTTCTGCCTTTCTTCTATCATCTCCTTCCAACTGTTGTGTCAACTTGTGTGGCCCGAGTTGAATGCGGGTTAATTAAGGCGACATCTAATGTGCGGGATGTTTGTCTTTTCCATGGGTGCGGGGAGGAGTCTGAGCGGTAGCCTAATGACCCAAGGTGGGAGCGTGGAGGGCGTCGCCGAGTGAAGTATCCCAGGTGAAGCGGCAGACCTGAGATATCAGACGTTTTACAATGGAGAGCAGCAGCGGGGGTTGGATGATGTTTACATCTGATACGGCCATCTTGGCAGCAACAATCACTATCTTGTTGCTCCAGCTCTTGTTTTCTCTTAAACTCCAACCTTTTCTTAGTATTATGCATTACTGTTGATAACACAGCTACAAATTTGTGCTCAGTGGACTACTGCTCAACACAGATCACTCCAGACCCCTTTAGTAATATACCACCGGCTGTTCTGCATTCTCTGCCCGACCTCTCATTCGCTAATATGGCCGCATTAGACGCAGGGTGAACTTTGCATTCCTTTTTAAGGGAAAAAACTGCATCTTATGCGCCGGCAAATACGGTAATTTAATTTTTCCTCTTCTCGTTCTCCATTTAGTTCATGAGATGCATGTTGCCCTTCATGAAAAGTAGCATGTCAAAGTTTTCATCAGACAGGGATGATCTCTTGGCCCTCAAGATGTCCTTGCCCATAGAGAACAAATGCTCCACTGAATGATGCGTACAATATTAAATATGCTAAGACTCTACATCTGTATTGAAAATCTGAAAATAATAGAAACTTTTAAACGTTTACCTGTTTGTTATGAAATTTTTGGGTTAGCGGACTTGAGTTAACGGAAGTTAAATGTAACGGAAGTTAATTAGTCCGATAATGATTTCCAAAGTTAACTTAAACGTTAAATCGTTAACGAAAATGTTAACTTCGTTAATTAACGATTAACGGATTAACGGTTTGGTGCCCACCTTTGGCTAAATGCTACCATTTAATCCAATGCAGAGAGCACACGATAAAATCAAGGCAATTCTATCACAATTCAAGAAAATACATATTACATCTGAAGCACATTTCTACTTCTTATACAGATAAATACTCGTTATTATCATGATTAATGTAATGTTTCCAAATTAAAGAATGTTAAGTTATGACAACGAGCCAAAGGACAACCTCAAGACAAACAAAGGTAAAAAAAAAAAAAAAAAAAGGATGAATGCAGCTGCCAGTGACCAAGGAGGTGATGCTCAACCCCTTTGCAGGGCCTTTGCTATTGTGAGGCCATTCACGAAATGCAATAAGTTTAAAAGTTACTTTATGTAATTTTCAACTCTAATCACATTTCTACACACGGTTTATAAATGACAGGACTGGGATTTAAATTGTTAAGTGGAGAAATTATATGGGTTTGTCATCTTAACCCTTTCACGCACGGTAACGCGATCGCGTCAAAACGGGCCCGTCTGCAATCTGAGCTTTTGACGCGAATTGCGTCAAAAAACTGTTAAAAATTCGCCACAAATAAAGTATTTATCAGAATTGCGTGCTTTCTGCGTCAAAGATCCAACCTAGACCTATGCAATAAACTAATTGTCAACTCTCGTGTGAGTGGATGTGAAATGATAAGGGTTTGTGTGTCAGTTTCCACTCAGCAGGCAGCCTGTGCGAGCGAATTATCGTCCCTTTAAAACGTGTCCCGAGCTGGCCATCATGGCCATATGAAAATTATAATGGTAGTGTTGGAATCCTCATAAAAATCTGCTTTTATTGGCATATAAACCATAAAAAGTTGACTCAGGAAGTTTCGAGCTACGAAGTGGTGAACGTAAGTATTTCTTATTTCTCTTTACTCAATATTTTTTCGGAGTCGGTAAATTCCGCTATTTATTTGCATTTCTTGTTATTTTTTCTTTCATAAGGCAGAATAATCTCTTGCAAAACCAATGATATATAATAATGCCAGGAAAAAAGAATACACGTTGGTGAAATTGATAACATAAAAATTGTTCGCCGCACAGTCTGGCCATTTCGCGGGCCCCCTTAGGGAGCATAAGACGGATGTTGCAGTGGACGGAAAAACTTATTAAACTTTTCGTGCTTGAAAGGGTTAAGGGGAGAGTCTGCCGTGAGAATATGAAAATAATTTTTTAATATACAAATTTGAGTTATATGGTCTATGGCAACACCCTATCCTTTGGCTTTCGAAAGGTGGAATTTTTTTCAGCCGGACATAAATTTAAATGCCCATAGCCAGGGGCATTTAAACTTTCAAAACTTGTAAAAAAAAAAAAAAAAAAAAAAAAAAAAAAAAAAGTAATTTTTTTGGATAATTTTCCCATAGTATATCAAAACTAAGCCTTTAAAAAAAAAAAACCCAGCAATCTTCAGGGTGAAAGTTTGTTACACAGGTAACAATTCTTAACACAATTTTGGATATGAAAAGTGCAACCTGTTCACAAAAATTTTAGGAATAAATGTATACATCCAAAAAGGACTAGAAAAGAGAGAAAAGAGAAGAATTACACCGAAGACAATAAACAAGAAGAGGAAGACAGACAAAGGAATTCCAACCGAAAGCTAGGCACCTGGTGAATTTTTATCGAACCTTGCCACAATGAGGGGCGTGGCGCGCCCTGACACCCTCACCTCTGAGCGATTAATTAATTCCTTTATAAGGGGGGACAAGGTGCAGATCCTTTTATGCATGCATTGATATGTGATTACTGATCCCATAAAATTCTTATGAAAGTAGCATTGACAGTATAGTACAGTCACTCCACCTAAATCGCGAACACACAGGCCTCGGATCCTCTCCTTCCATTTCCTTTTCGTATTTTCCAATAAATTATCGTTCATATTCTCAAAGTCTGTACAATGCATTCCTCCTCCTTCCCCTGGGATGTTGTTAATCCCACGGGGGCCATCTCTCCCTCCCTCGCCATCTCTCTCTCTCTCTCTCTCTCTCTCTCTCTCTCTCTCTCTCTCTCTCTCTTCTCCCCTCTCTCTCTCTCTCTCTCTCTCTCTCTCTCTCTCTCTCTCTCTCTCTCTCTCTGTCACGTCACCTTTTTCTTCCCTCCCATTCCTCTTAAATTTCAGTAACCCTTTCTCCCTTTCTCCTTCCTCTACTCTTTTGTCTCCCTCCCTTCTTCCCTCCCTCTCTCCCTTCCCTTACCTGCTTCTTACAACACCTGTTCCTCCTACCTGGTGGTCCTTCTGTCTCCCTCCTCCCTTCCCTCCCTTCATCTTTTCCTTTCTGTCTCCCTCCCTCCATCCCTCCTTCCCTCCTTCCGTCCCTCACTCCTTCCCTCCTCCCTATCTCTCTCCCTCTGTTAGAGCTGTTAAACTGTCATTAGTGTAATTGCGAGACTTAAAACTATAATTACTATTCATTAACACCTACTGCTAAACAAGGCAATACTACCACCACTACTGCTACTACTATTACTACTGCTATGCTATGTTTGGCATAGCAGTAGTAAACTAGTCATATTTGAATCGATCGTATATTCTAGAGCGAAAGAGAGAGAGAGAGAGTATAAAATTTTTGTAGTATAAAATTAAGTGAAACAAACTATTGATTAAAGAAAGTATATTAATCATATTAATACGAAGTTCGTGTGTGCGCGTGTGTGTGTGTGTGTGTGTACTGACTGAAGTGCTGGTGAAGGCTAAGTGACTGCACATTTCCACTACATGCTTTATATATGGGTCCTGGCCCTGATATCTCCACTTAGCTTATAGGATGTAAATGGATCAGAAAGCCTTGCTTGAGGCACAAGAAGGATAAAGTTTTTAGCACCTCGAGACGTCACCTTATTAAAATGTCTTTAGTGGTTGGTTTGTGCAGGAGTTAAACCCATAATTACCAGATTAGCCTCTCTCTCTCTCTCTTCTCTCTCTCCTCTCTCTCTCTCTCTCCTCTCTCTCTCTCTCTCCTCTCTCTCTCCTCTCTCTCTCCTCTCTCTCTCTCTCTCTCTCTCTCTCTCTCCTCTCTCTCTCTCCTCTCTCTCTCTCTCCTCTCTCTCTCTCTCTCCTCTCCCTCTCTCTCTCTCTCTCTCTCTCTCTCCTCTCTCTCTCTCCTTCTCTCTCTCTCTCTCCTCTCTCTCTCTCTCTCTCTCTCTCTCTCTCTCTCTCTCTCTCTCTCTTCTCTCTCTCTCCTCTCTTCTCTCTCTCTCTCTCTCTCTCTCTCTCTCTCTCTCTCTCTCTCTCTCTCTCCTTCACTCTCCATCTATTTCTTGTCTCCACATTTATTGCTCTCTCCCATCTCTACGCTCCTGCCTCCCCTCTCTCACTCCCCCATCACTCACCTCATCCCACTCCACACTATCACACAATAAATACCTCATATGTACATTAAATATATTTCTATAGCATTATTTTTCCAAAAACAAAATTACTGCGCAAATATTCTAACACATTACTCACTCCGTCTATCAGAACACACCAGTACACATCAATGCAGATAGGAGTGATTACGAGATAATTTGCTATAATTATTATTTGTCGAAGATTCAAAATCAATATTAAAGTTACTTCATCCGGTCTAGTGGGGAAGGTGAACGGGGCAGGGGTGTGAGGGGCTCAATGGACGAGGAACATGGACAGGAAAAGAGTGAGGAAAGGATGGGATGCCTGGTTTCGAATAATTGGTGCTTACTTATGGTGCGAGAATTTAGAAACTATCAACTTACTCATCAGAGCTGTATAAAATCGGAAAGTTTGAACAGGTGTGGCTATTTAGGAGATGTAGCGAAGCAGGGCTCAATCAAGAGGTAGAAACTGAGCTGAATTTTTTTTAGTTGACAAGGGAAAAATTTAAAATTATTGATTTGCTGCCAATGTTTCGGATTGTACATTTTATTTTATTGACTGTACTTCACAACAGCAGACAAATTTAGACAGAACTTCAATGCTATGTGATTCTCAAAAAGTGATCGAAGCAATTACAAAATTCATCTCAAAGCTGTCTAATTTATTTTTGCTATCATTTTCACGAATGCTTAGGTAACAAGCTAAAACACAATCAAATATCGTAGACAAAATCCGTTCTGATTTTTTCTTTTTTTTAGTTTGTATGGGAAAAATCCTTAAATTTTCATTAATTTGTTGTAAACACTTATTTAATGTTTTTTTGCGAAACAATTTTACAAAAATTATCATAGCAACAATTGTAGAATTACCATGAATTATCATTTTCCTTCATGTCACAGGAAATCATCAACATGGCTGGGACGATCAATTTCAAAATTTCATCAAAACCGACAAAAATTTCCTCGTGGTGCTGTTTCAAGTTCTCCTTCATCATCTGATCCACTCGATTTCATGTTCCGAATAACAAGGCTACTTATATATACACAACTATAATCTTATTTCATACCGTAGATGCATATTTTTAATTAACGCGACTTCCACCTAAACTGTGATTTTCGTTCGCTTAGTGGAAAATACTGTATTTTCTGAATCTAATACAGGTGGTAAGATGCACCCTATAATTAGCGATGGGTTTTTTGGCGATGAAAATATTTGAGCATTTAACAGCTTACTACACTAGCAAGTCAAGTTGCTAATTCCATGCTTTCATTTTTCCTTCTGTCCTAGCAATTCATCACATTTTGATCATCTCTGATATATTATCTGGGTAATCAAACTTCCTCGGGGTGCTGTGTTCAGCTACTCCCACTCTACCAATACTTCTTGTTTCATTCCTTCCAGACAAACAAGCCTTCAATTTCCATATACACTTATTTTCCTTTTATAATCTTCATTTACACAAGTACCTCTTAGATAGCTATTATTTTCTGAGATGAAGATCCAAAATACTCGTATGCCTTTTTACTGACGCCTTAGTGCCAGAAAACATGCTTAGATGGGACTGAGCTATATGAGACGAGAAACCTGCTTATGTGGGGGAGAACCTAAAGACTTGTATTAATAGAACCTAAGTATGTATTATGTATTGACCATGAAATCCAACAATGAAATATTCACCTAATAAGAACACTTAGTAAATTGACATACAGTATATGATACGGAACATATATTTAAGAATGAATAGTTAACCAGAAACTGACCTTAAGGAGTGTCTTAACGCGTTGTGAGTCTGGAATGCCTTCTGGTTCAGCAGACAGCAGCAGCTGAGCCACTGCCATGTAATGCTCACACGGCATCTTTGTAAATCCCTGAAAATAATAGAAAAATATGACAAATGGGTATTACAGGGAGGTCCCGTTATACGAACACTCGGTATACGAGAAATCAATGATACGAGCTGAGTAAATTAGGGTATTTTCAATATACGAGATCGAAAATCCAATGCTACGACATTCAAACTGGGGTGAGTAAAATTACCAAGTTCAAAATGAGCGCCCTACCACGTATGCATCTGGGCTGTATGATGATGTACAATGATTCAGATGCGCAGAGACGAGTTTGTGGGCAGTGGAAGAGGTCTGTGCACCCCTTCCTTGTCCCTTACCTATCCTACCCTCTCTTGTATCACGCGGCGTCCCCTACAGTACAACGTCTTTTTTGCTTGTATTGTGCCTTGTGAGTCGATTTTAGTGATTTGCGGTGTGTGTGGATAGACACATATCTGGGTGGATAGACACATGTGGATAGACACATGCGGTGTGTGATAGATACACATTTGATAGTGTGGGTAATATAGACGCTGTGTGTTTGTTGTGTTTGGTATAGTTTATTTTAGTTTGAAAAACATGTCTTTCATGGGGTCCTGGAACCAAACCTATATTTTACCATTAGTTATGTATTTCGCTATACGAGATTTAGCTTTACGAGTATGCCATGTGGAACCTAACTGCTCGTATCTTAGGGACCTCCCTGTACTTTACTATTGCAGTGTAACACTGCACAATTGGATGTATGGTTTCTGTTTACCTTAATGGATTCAGAGAAACTTTATATCTGACTTCCCATAGCAAATCACCACTTTTGGAGATAATGGACCATTTTTCATTTTTTTAGAAAAGAGAGGGTAGTGGTTACTAAAACCCCATTCACATCTTCACAACTCTCGACGGCGACCAGTTACAACTTGCTGAGTCATGCTGTGTCGGCGCCGGTCGTCATGTGGGTCAGCGTCAGGCCCAGACCGTCGCCGTCGGGTCGAGGGAGTCGTGAAGCAGCGTGCGGGGGGTCCCGACTGTGTGGTGCATGCTCTATAGTCTATACACTCGGGGCGGGTCTGCAACTCAAAAATTTAACGGAAAAAGTCGGCTCCGCGCTGGGACTCTTCCCCGAATTGTCCAAGCCTGGCGCCGACCAGTCGGGGCCGTGCTGCGACCAGTCGGGGCCGTACTGCGACTGGAGCACGTGTTATTTTAGCATGGGAAAGATCGATCTTTTCCATGCTTTCTCCCTTCCGATGGAGAGAGAGAGAGGAAAAGCGGAAATTTTTGAGATATTTATTGATATTATTATTATAGTCATCATTATCAACTACAAATAGAGCAGTATCTTTAGTGCCTTGGCGATTATTATCACCATGTCGTAGTTATTGTGTTCAATTAATAATATTTGGAGGCACATAAGTATTTGTGGCCTAGTCAAGGTGGGCATGTGTGTGGACAACAGTGTGACCGACATCGGTGGCGTGCTTCACTACACAAGTGAAGGTTGAAAAGTTATGTGGGGGATGGGCCAGAGCGCTGCCCACATCTACAACCACTCGGCGTCAGTCGCAGCACGGCTGGGAACAGTTGCAGCATGACGGTTGCCGTCATGCTGCGACTGTCGTCGCATGACGGCAACCCAATATTGGCGGTTAAATTAGTTTTCGCGGACTAGTCGCCAACTAGTTGCCTAACTACGGCAACCCGAGCCAACCACGCCGATTTTGGAGCTTCAGCCCCCCCAAAATCGGCAGCAGTCAGCACCGACTGGATGACTCAGCAAGTCGTGACCGGTCGCCGACGCGAGTTGTGGAGATGTGAACGGGGCTTAACGCCTCAATCTTATTTTTGTGACCTGCATCCCTTTTGTTTTCCTATTTCTGGGGAACTTTAATGGGGATGGTTTAGAATCAGATTGAGAGGTTTAAAACTTAAAAGTAGGGTTAGGTTTAGGTCAAGTTAGGAGGTTAAAACATGGGTTTAGGTTAGGAGGTATGGGTATATACACTACCCTCCCGAGTTTCACGCTATGCAAGTTTCGCGATCCTCGAGTTTCGCGCTGAGTCCTAAATTCTTATCATCCCGACTTTCGCGCATTATATCCCCGAGTTTCGCGTTTTTTTTTTTTTTTTTTTTTTTTTTGGTGTGTGTGTGTGTGTGTGTGTCTACAGCGCCATTAGGCAGTGACCTCCAGGAGTGGGATGGTAGGCCCTGGAGGTTAACTTGAGGACTGTGATGGTTGGCCCTTGCCCGTGGTGGCGCAGACAGAATTTCTATAGTGATGCCTGTGATTAGAGGCTCATGCCGCCCCCTGTGTCCTCCGATGCACTCGCAATCGAAGTTAGAGTTAATGGGCAGCATGTGGGTGTTCTTAGGCCACTCAACGGTGCAGAGAAAAATTTTAAGTGGATTTTACAGCCCTCATCAAGGATCGAACTCGGATCACCGAGAACGCCACTCGGAGACTTCTTCTTGTGACCCTTTCTGCTTAGTATCACTTTGTAGGTCGTCTGTCAAGCTCGTGCTCGATATCTTGACGCTAACCACTCTGCTACCGCCTCCCATAAGAGACGTACGGGACACGTCTTCCTTCCTTCCTGCTTAGTATAGTATTATAATAGGCTTAGTATAGCTTGTAGTTTTGCTTTGTTTTTTTCCATTTGTTTGTGTTTTTCTCTACAGAAGCAGCCGGTGTCGCATAAGATAGGTAACACCTCGAAATAAGTAGCACCTTACCGTACACCCCCGCCGTTCCTTACTATTTACCACAAAATACTCCTTTATAAGTGATTAACCATGACGTGTGTGGTACTGTGGTTTCTGGAGGTACTGGAGGAGACAGGAGAGAAGAGAGGAAGGCATTGTGACAGTGTTATTGCCGTATAACACTGTCACACAACCATCAGCTGACAAGATATGTGTCAAGTCAAGCTCACTCACTCAGACCAAAACAGCATCCGCTGGGTGACTCCCAACTCGAGCTCCTCTCCTCCCTCCTCTTCTCTACGTAGTGTTGGCCGAAGCCACCACCCCGGGAGGCGGGTCACAAACCCTAGGCTAACACCCAGTACCCATTCACTGCTGGGTGGACAGGGGCTTGGGGCATTTTCAGGATATTTTTTGGGGGAAAAAGTGAGTCTTATAAGCTGTAAAATACAGTAGGTACACAGCCCTCAAGTTAACCTCCAGGGCCTACCATCCCACCCCTGGAGGTCACTGCCTAACGGCGCTGTACACACACACACACACACACACACACACACACACACACACACCAAAAAAAAAAAAAAAAAGGACTAAATAAGCATTTTTCCAGTGTTTTTAATACCAGAGTTTTGCGATCCGTGAGTTTCGCGCTATGCCTCCGGAAGAAAGCAAGCGCGAAACTCGGGAGGGTAGTGTAGTATTATGTAGATTTTTTTTTTTTTTTTATATCATGTTTTTTATATTTTGTTCTATTCAACAGGTTGTGTTGGGTGCCAAATTTAGTATTGGCTATGGCTCTGGGGCCTAGAACCAATTACCCCTAAGTACATGTGTCTCAATAGATGCTACAACAAACAAATGCTAAAAGGAATGAGGTCCTAGAACCTATTAGATTAGTTAAAGTAGGTCACGACTATACAGATACCTACAGTGGTGTAGCGAGGTATATATCAATGGGGGGGCACAGCTGTGTAGGGGGGGGGGGGGCACTATGGCAAGTGGAGCTCAGAAGCATTCTGATGTCACATAGAAGGGTATTAGTGGATATCGTTAATCACGGGTCCAAGCAGATTACAGCAGCCATGGCCAGTGAAGGGGTGGCACCTGGGGGCTCCGGATTCTCATGGGGGGGGGGGAGCACGTGCCCCCCCGTAGCTACGCCACTGGCTATAGCTGATCTCATGTTATATAATGTAGAAAGATAACGAGGCAACAGCCATTACTTTGCAGGGAGGACTAAACAACCTCAAATCACACGTAAGCTCTCATTCCCTCCCTCCTTCTCCCACTCACAGTAGCGACAGCAGGAAATTTTGACTGGGGTGGCCAAGGTGGGACACATATCTAATAGTGTGGGTGGACCGTGGTCATGGCATGGCCATTAAAAAGAAATGGTTGAATTTTCATTAAACCTGACTCAGATCTGGGTTGGCCAATGAGATTTCCCCTAGATCCGCCACTGCCCACTCATTCTTCTCTCTCTCTCCCTTTCTCTTTAACTTACGCTGCAGAAATATGAAGAAAAGCAACAAAATAAAGCATTGTTTGACCAAAAATCCTCTTCCTCCTCCCAGCTGCCTGCACACCCGTCCTGCCCCCTCGCCGGCTCGCTCTCCACTGTCGCTCGTACCGGATTACTCAAGGAGCTCAACACTGCTTCGAAGCACTAAACCTTTCCTTTATTTCCTTCCCACGCCCTTAACCAGTTGACCTTTGACAAATCATTCTTGACCTGTAACGTTATCTAAGTCTTAAATGTTAGTAAATGTGAGTTAGTAATAGTGTTGGTATAGTTTTGTAGTATTTTTTTTAAAGCTCATACAGGGAAGTCCCGAAGATACGAGCAGTTAGGTTCCACCTGGCATACTCGTAAAGCAAAATCTCGTAAAGCGAAATACATAACTAATGGTAAAATATAGGTTTGGCTCCAGGACCCCATCAAAGACATGTTTTTCAAGCTAAAATAAACTGTAGCGGTCCCAAGGTTGGGGCCGCACACCTGGCTAATTACCCCTAAAGGTCAGGCCGCACACCTGGCTAATTACCCTTCAGGTCACGCCTTGCTTTGGGTGACCTGACTGGGGTCAACCAAAATCCCCCTTTGTCCAGCCCGGGAGTCCTGTATTCAGTCAGTTACCTACCAACCACTACAGTGAGAGGAACACCACTCCTCCTCTCCCTGTGTTCCTCTCACTGTGGTGGTAGGTAGGTAACTGCCAGAAGCTGGTCTAGGAAGCCAGGGCGGGAACCCAGCAACGGAGGTGCGGGAGGAATTTGGGTCAGGAGCGAGTCAGGTCCACGCCAGGTGTTGGCTTGACCTTTAGGGGTAATTAGCCAGGTGTTGGCTTGACCTTTAGGGGTAATTAGCCAGGTGTGTTGCCCCAAGCTTGGGGCCACCACAACATCATCATACAGCCCAGATGCATACGTGGTAGGGCACGCATTTTGAACTTGGTAATTTTACTCACCCCAGTTTGAATGTCGTAGCATTGGATTTTCGATCTCGTATATTGAAAATAGACCCTAATTTACTCAGCTCGTATCATTGATTTCTCGTATACCAAATGCTCGTATAACGGGACTTCCCTGTATTGATAGGGTTTGTTACTGCTTCGAACTCGTTAACAGAGCCGCAGAGGAATGTGGGTAGGATATTATTATTTTATTTTTTTTGCTACATAGTTTGTGGGTTGTTAAAGGACTGGATTGCTTTGTTAGCAGTGGCGTAGCAAGGTATCTGTCAATGGGGGGGGGGGGGGGGGGGGGGGGCACACTAGGCAAGCGGAATTCAGGGGTCACTCTGATGCCACATAGAAGGGTAGCTATAAGGGCATATTCTAAGATCAGATCAGTAGTGGGTATTAGTGCATTATACAGAACACGGCAGCCATGGCCAGTGGGGGGCACTGGATTCTCAAGGGGGGGCACGTGCCCCCCCAAGTCCCCCCGTAGCTACGCCACTGGATACCTAGTGGTGTAACAAAATATACATGCAGAATACATAGGTCTAAACAATTCTCATGTTTCTAATTTTTGGAATTGCTTCTATTGTGTTGATTTCTTAAGAAAATAATGAATTGATGTATATCACAGTTGAAACATGTTATAGGTACATTACAAAAGCTCAAATCACAATTACCGTATATGGTGGCGTACAAGTCGACTCTTCGAGCCTGAAAAAATCTCTCTAAAACTAAGGGTCAACTTATACGGCAAGGATAAAATACGAACCTTTACCACCGAGTGGCAAACAAGTGGATCAGCACTACTAACAATCGCTGTATACCTCTTACCGTAACTCTAGAAGGTTACCACAAATATTTCCAACTAAAACTTGTATTCGGTGAACTTACTTAACATATCTAACACACAGATTAATACACACAAACCTCGATTTCCCGGACTAATAGGGGGGAGCACTGGTCCGGGAACCGCAAAAGTCCGGGAATCGCAAGTATAAAAAAATAAATAAATAAAAAAAATTATTTTAAAATATATATATATAATATATTATATATATATATTATATATATATAAAAATATATATATATATATATATATATATATATCTATTATATTATAAATAATATATATATATATATATTATATAAAATATATATATATTATATATATATACTATATATATATATTATATATATAATATTATATATATATAATATATTATATATATATATATATATATATATATATAATATATATATATATATATATATATATATATATATTATATATATAATATTATATTATATATATATATATAATATATATATATATATATATAATATATATATATATATAGTCCGATGCCTTACCCACCCCCGGACGTTTATCCTACTCTAGTATTACTGTCCGGCAACCGACAATATCAACTACCCCGCCGTAGACTTTTACGTCCGCTGAGCATGCGCCACCTGGCGGGAGCAGCAGAAAGTGTTCAATAGTCTCAAAAGACGTTCTGAGAAGGCGGCCTTAGTGATGACTTTTTTTTGGGGAAAAATTTTTACTTTTAAAAAAAAAAATAAATTCTAACCAAAACCCACCAAAAATTTTAAAATACCAAAAAAAATAGGAATTTCCCGGGGCTAAAAAAAAAGGGGAAACCCAAACTTGGGTTTTTCCCCCAAAAAAAAAAAAAAAAGTCCCAAAAATTTCCCCGGGAAAAAAGTAAAAAAAAAAAAAAAAAAAAAAAAAAAAAAAAAAAAAAAAAAAAAAATTTAATTTATATATTATATATATTAATAATATAAAAATTTTTTCTTCTTTTTTTTTTTTTTTGGTTTAATTTTTTTTTAATCATATAGGGTTTTTTTAATTAAAAATAAACCCATTATAATAATTGATTTTTTTTTTTTTTTTTTTTTTTAAATTTTTAAAAATTTAAAAAAAAAAATTTTTAAATTAAAATTTTTAAATGGTGGGAAGGGGGTTAAGGGGGGTTTTTTGGGGGGTTTTAATGGGGGAAGGAATTTGGGGGGGGTTTTGGGGGGGGAAAGGGGGGAGGAGGGAAGGAAATTAAAATTTTTGGGGGTCGGGCCGGGTGGGTTTTGGGGTTTGGTTGGATAGGCCCCCCCCCTGGGCCCCCCCATGAAAAATTTTTGGCCGGGGTACCGGGGAGGAACCCCCAAAGGGAATCCTTTTTTTTTTTTTTTTTTGGGCCCATTTAAAAATATAACAAAAGGGGGGTTTTGTGTTGTTGTTGCTTTGTTGGTTATGCCCCCCCCCGGGCCCCAAAAGGACAAAACGGTTGACCAGGGAATTCCCCATTAGAACCCCACTTTTTTTTTTTTTTTTTTTACCCTTTGCGAAATTTTGAAAAAAAGGGTTCAAAATTAAAAAATTTTGGTGGGGAGGGGTTGGGTATAATTTGGGGGGGGTAGGGGAAATTTTGGGGGGGGGTATTATAAGGGGGGGGGGTTTTTTTGGGGGGGAAAGGGGAGGGGGAAATGGGGGGGTTTGGGAAGGTAAAATAACAAAGGGGGTTTTTCTGCGGTTTGGGGGGGGGTTTTTGTTTTTTTTTTGGGGTTTTTGGGCCCCCCCCTCCAAATCCCCCATAAACAGGAAGGGGCCCGGGGAAGGGTTTTCCTTAAATACCACTTTTTTTTTTTTTTTTAACCCCCTTTTACAAATTGTAAAAAAAGGGGGGTTCGAGAAGAGGAAATTTTATTTTTGGGTAATTTTTAAGGGGGGTGGGGTTTGGGGGGGGGGGGGGGGGGGGGGGGTTGGGGGGTGGGGGGGTGGGGGGGGGGGAGGGAAGGGTGGTGGGGGGTTTGGGTAAGGGTAAGGGGGTTTTGGGGGGGGGGTAGGGTAAGGGGTGAATGGGGGGGTGTGGGTTTGGGGGGGTTAAAGGGTAATCAAATTTTTAATTGATTTGGGTTAAAGGGATCAATTTTTGGGGGGCGAAGGACCAAACCAGGGGTGGGCCAACCCCCACCAATGTCCCGGACTGCCAAAACCCCGGGGGGGTTTCGGAGGGAAAAATATAATTATTTATATTATTAAAATTAATTTTTAAAAATTTTTAAATTTTAAAATAATAAGTTTTTTTTTTTATTTTTTTTAAAAATTTTTAATTTATTTTTTAAAATTAATTTTAAATTAATTTTAAATTATTATTTTAAAATTTTTAAAAAAATTATTATATATATATATATATATAATATATATATATATATATTATATATATATATATATATATATATATAGTCCGATGCCATTACCCACCCCCGGACGTTTATCCTACTCTAGTATTTACTGTCCGGCAACCGACAATATCAACTACCCCGCCGCAGACTTTTACGTCCGCTGAGCATGCAGCCACCTGGCGGGAGGCAGCAGAAAGTGTTCAATAGTCTCAAGAGACGTTCCTGCACCAGGGACAGTGGGGGTCAGGGGACTAACGGAGGCAGTGCAGGTGAACCGTGAGTGTCGTGTGACCAAATGTAAACAATACGACCGCTGAGCATGCTGCCACCTGGCGGGAGGCAGCAGAAAGTGTTCAATAGTCTCAGAAATGTTCTTGCACCAGGGGCAGTGGGAGTCAGGTGACTGACGGAGGCTGTGCAGGTGAACCGTGAATGTTGTGTGCCCAAATGTAAACAATACGACCGCTGAGCATGCTGCCACCTGGCGGGAGGTGCGGACACTGACCAGGGGTGACAGGAGACGCTCGGACCACCGGACAACTTGGTCAATTTACGAACAGGACCAGGCATTTCAACGTGTAAAAAAAAAAATTGCCCGAGACTGACATATCCCGGGACCTCGGATTTTGTCCGGCAAATCCGATATCCGGGAAATCGAGGACCGGGAAATCGAGGTTTGTGTGTATATAAATAATAGCATACTGTAATAATATAAATTCAGTTTATATCAATACAAAACCATAGGCTGTTTCCAACAGCTGATACATCGATTGTAAACAACTGACCGGAACGCCAGTGAACCGAAGCAGCCCGTCAGACAACTACAACAACAACTGCCTGGCTGCTCGCCCAGCGCTGTCCGCCCAACTCATCGTACCTCACACTCTAACAATACAACCGGTAATTCTGATCTACAAATATATCGTGACCATACACTACGGGGATAAAGACTTTGTAAGCTTTTGCCTACCAGTAGCCTACCGTATTTTTGGGGCCGACTACGGCAAGTACAGTAAAACCCTTATAACTCAGCATTGTATAACTCGGAATTTGATATATCTCGGCAAGGCAAAGAAAGGTTTTTTTTACATTTTTTTTTTACATCTATGCCTATAGCGCCTGTAGGCAGTGACCTCCAGAGCTCAGATGGTAGGCCCTGGAGGCTCACTTGAGGGCTGTGATGGTTGGCCCTCGCCTGTGGTGGCGCAGGCAGGACTTTTAGTGACGCCTATGATTAGAGGCTCATGCCGCCCCCTGTGTCCTCCGATGCACTCACAGTCGAAGGTAGAGTTAATGGACAGGGCATGTGGGTATTCTTATAGGCCACTCGACGGTGCAGAAAGATTTTAAGTGGATTTATGGGTCTCACTCGGGATCGAACTCGGGTCTTCGAGAACGCCACCCGGTGACGCTAACCACTCTGCTACCGCCTCCCCTAAACTGCATCTCTTGGTTTTCACTCGGCATATCATGCCCTCATAACCTCTTGTGTGAACATATACAGAAAGTCGGCAAAAAATAATGTATCTCGGCATATTGCCATTATAACTGCATCTCTGCTTACACTCGGCATATCCTCAGTCACATAAAGTTGTGTTTTTGTCCTTTTGACCTTTTCCTGCAGGCTCAGGCTCTTCAATTTCATTCCCTTCCTGCTGGAGACAGCCTTACATGATGGAGCTGACATCTTGAAATACAGTACTGTATGATGTAATCCCAAAACATTACTGTATCTACCTTTTTTTTTCTTTTCTTTCTTTCTTTTTTCCCCATATCAGAGGAGGGCATTTGCATAATTCGGCATATTGAATAACTCGCAAGGGGCAGAGCCCCTATCGTGCTAAGTTATAAGGCTTTTACTGTATAGGCCTAACCCGTAATCTTGAGCTAATAATCATGAGGTCGACTTGTACGCCGCCATTTATGGTATCACATAATGCACGAAAAGTTCATAATCAGACTAAATGTCCAAAGTGCCTAACATCCAAAAATCACTTAAAAGTTTTCAATAATATATAACTGGCTAAAATACAGTTTTGATGGTAATGATGGAGACACAGATTTCTTGTTTTGGAGATAATTATACACATCTACCAATATAAAAAAGTAAAAATATGCCTGATCTAGCCTGCAAGTCTCAGAGGTCAGGGCATCTGAAGGGACTACAGATGAAGCATAAGCCATTTAATAATGAGTGCGGCCTGTTAAACATTCCATTTATCATTATGCTCACTAATCCAATGAGTGGTTTATATCAAAGCATGTCAATATATTTATCTTATACTCTTAAACTTGAAAGCCATTGCACCAGGAAAACGTGCAGCTTGACACAGTACCGTGGCCTGGGTCTCTTCCTCCTTTATTTCTGCCAGCTTCTCGTGATCCATCCAGTCAGGCATAATCAGCCGACATTTCCTTCTATGACAGAGGTCAATTGCAAGCCATAAAGGCACCTCCACTGGTATTCCTGGAATCAGATGGAAAGAAATCTTCATTATAAGCAAAGATATAAAAAAAAATGTATATGTTCATATTCAAAATTTTCATCCAGACGCATGATAAGTCACTGAAATAAATGGAGAAATAAATCACAGAAAGACATGAATTTTTTGTTTTGTTTACATCACAAAGGACTGGCCAAGGGCAAAAAAAAAAAAAAAGCAACAAAAAGCCCGCTTAGTTGCCAGTTCCTACAAAGAAGACAGTAAGAGAATAAAGAAATAGGGGGGGCCAATTTAGTTCGGGCGGTGTCTTATCACTCATCCCTTGAAAAAATTTAAGTCGTAGGAAGGTAGAAAAATAGAAACAGGAAAAGAGTTCCAGAGTTTATCACTGGAGGGGATAAAAGTTTGAAGATACTGGTTAGCTCTTGCATTAGGAAGATGGACAGAATAGGGATGAGAATGAGTAGAAAGCCTTGTGCAGCGAGGCCGTGTGAGTGGGGGAGGCATGCAGTTAACAAGTTCAGAAGAGCAGTGAGCATGAAAATAACAGTAGAAGATAGCAAGAGAAGCAACATTGCAGCTGTGATTTAAAGATTGAAGAGAGTCAGTCAGAGGAGGGGAGTTGATGAGACAAATTTGTTTTTATTCTACAGTACCCTTCCGAGTTTCGCGCTTGCTTTCTTCCCAAGGCATAGCGCGAAACTCGCGGATCGCGAAACTCGGGTATTGAAAACACTGTAAAAATGCTTATTTAGTCCGGTGCGAGGTGTACCTACCGTATTGTACAGCTTATAAGACTCACTTTTTCCCCCAAAAAATATCCTGAAAATGCCCCAAGCCCCTGTCCACCCAGCAGTGAATGGGTACCGGGTGTTAGCCAAGGGTTTGCAGAGGTGGGCATTCCGCAATGCGCAATCACAGATGCCTGAAAAAATTGCGGACCACCAAAATTTTAAAGCGCAATCGCAATAACTTGCGGAATGGGTAATTCGGTTGCGGAATTGCGCAATTACGGATGCCTGAAAAAAATGCGGAATTGCGGGTTGCGGACCGCCAAAATTTTGAAACGCAATCGCAGTAATTGTGACGGTCACCACCTTCAAAATGGCAAGTGCCCGCGTGAACATAAGTTCCCACCAAATATGGTGGAGACGACACTGCCAACTGCCAATGAGCCGTGTTTTTGTCGTCCAAGCACCGTCTTGGATTACGAAGACCACTCCAATAACACTTGCTGAAATGTGTGTTATGCTGTTTTGTGATATTGTTTGCAATGTTTTGGACTGATTATTATTTCGGCCCCTACCAAGCTTGTTGTGTTTTTGTCGCAGAAACCAATCAGTTTTCAATTGCGAGAAAAAACGGTCTTCGTACCAAGACCAAGCAAGCATCGTCCAAGCATCGCTAGCTAGTGTTGTAGCTAGTGTAGCACAGTCACTCACTCAGTCAGTGCGTTCTGGGACTTGGGATTGAGAGCGTGTACACTCACTACGCTGGCCGTGTGTGTGACTACTGATTTATCCTACATATACTGTTGTTGTGTTAGTGAAGTACTAAGATTGCACAAATTAGACAATAGACACTGGTTACTGGCAGTGGTCAGTGGTTAGTAACCACTAACCAGTGTCTATTGTGGTAAATAAACGGGTTTATTAACTTATATATAGGCTAACAATAGGCTTAATAAACGGCGTTTAGTAAATAAACGGCTATTTTTGCTTCTGTCTAATTTGTAATTTCAGTAATTTCAAATTTGTCTTATATTTTGCAGATTGTGCTCATATAATTAGCGTTTACTAAACGCTAATTATATGAGCACAATCTGCAAAATATAAGACAAATTTGAAATTACTGAAATTACAAATAAGACAGAAGCAAAAATAGCCGTTTATTTACTAAACGCCGTTTATTAAGTCTATTTTTGCTTCTGAAAATTAGCAAATTTAACCAGAATGGACAAGTTTTTGTCGCCATCTCCGTCGCCTAGGAGTAGGAGTATGAGTGTGGATACACTGGATACTGATAGTGTTAGAAGTGGGGATTGTGTCAGAAATGACTTGGAGGCTCAGGATGATCTCCCCAGCACTCAGCCCCTCAGCCAGAGCACTGAGCGTGAGAGGAAACAGGTGGAGAAGGCCATAGGCCAGGAAACAGGTGGAGAGAAGCTTCCAGCTAGCTTGAGTCACTTGGACAAGTAAGTTATACCTTATCTACTGAGTATTTAGTAAATTTAATTTGGTCAATTCATAGTTTCAGCCAACCACCGATTTTCTGATGCGCCTTATTATATACATAAGGCACATCAGAAAATCGTTGGTTGGGTGAAACTATAAATTATCCTCTAATTTACTAGTTAAAAGTTAAAACATAGAAAAATTGTTATAAAGGCTGAATAAAAGGCGATATATATCCAATATATATTTGATTATTTGTGAACACAGTCAGTCATCACAGAGAGCGGCCTGCACGGCGATTTATTTAGTTAACGCTCATTTTTGCAAGATACTACTGCATTTATCAGAAAACTAAATATATCAATGGAAAGCTAATACAATTCTGCTTCTATTGATATCTTCCACGTAATATGTTGTCCCACAAAGTTTTCCATGACGACACGTTTAAGTTCATGCATATTTCTTCAGAGTCTCATAATGGCCTTTATCTAATGCGTTTTACTGTGTTTTATGTGATAATCTTATAGAACAAACATTTCCGAAGATAACAGTATATGAGGGCCTCCGCATCGAAAAGGGGTCAAGCGACACCACGGCCGTTTTGCTGATTTCACCATATAGCACTATTTACGCCCTTCCTCTATCAGTTGGAAGTGGAGAAGACCCCCTTACCACACTGGCAATAGGCTTGAAAGTCGTATTCAGTACAACATTGCTGTATCCGAAAGGGCGTCAGGTGCCTTGGCTCAGGCATTTGTCCACATCGAAAGGGTATCATCTCCCGTTCAGTGAGTGAGGCTGGTTGTGGGAGGGCTAGTGGTGGTGGGGTTTAAGCGGGGTAGGGAGTTCAGCCAATCAGCGCGCGCTAGGCGCGTGACATTCTGTGCTTGGTGCGTGACGTGGCGCGCTGTGAGTGGCCTGGAGCCGCTCGACATCTTTGTATCCCTTTAGTTGTGTTTACAGAAATTGCTATTGCTATTATTATTATTATTACTGTATTATTATTATGCTGTTTTGCTCACCGTCATTAATTTTCTACTATTAGTACCAATATTAATATTGGTATTAATGTTATAATATGTGACAGGAGAAGCATTCAGAGTTCAGCAAAAGTGAACATTATGCAACTGTAATAAACATAATATCGAGTATATTATTATACTAGCCGCAAAGCGCCCTCCGGGCGGACTTTTTGGCTAGCTCCTGCGGAGGGCTATTGGTGGGCCTTCGGCCCACCACATGTGTTTGGTGGGCCTTCGGCCCACCAAACATGGACTCTCCAGATAGCCCCTTCTAACTTTCCTGAAATCATGGATGTAGAAATGTATGTATTCCCCCCACCCATTCACTCACCCATTACCCATCACCCCCCACCCATTCACTCACCCATTACCCATCACCCCCCACCCATTCACTCACCCATTACCCACCCACCCCCCACCCATTCACTCACCCATTACCCATCACCCCCCACCCATTCACTCACCCATTACCCATCACCACACACCCATTCACTCACCCATTACCCATCACCCCCCACCCATTCACTCACCCATTACCCATCACCCCCCACCCATTCACTCACCCATTACCCATCACCACACACCCATTCACTCACCCATTACCCATCACCCCCCACCTATTCCCTCACCCATCACCCATCACCCCAAACCCATCACCCCCCACCCATTCAGTCACCCATCACCCCACACCCATTACCCATCACCCCACCCATTCACTCACCCATTACCCATCACCCTACATCAAGGTTTCCTCAATTCTCGCAACACACTTTTTTTCACAATTTTCGCTAATAGGCTGCTAAAAAAAAAAAAAAAAAAAAAAAAATCGGATCATCTCATAAGTGGGCTTATGACCTTCCCCTGGTCAACCTGATTCCAAAAATGTGCCATATGAGGTGTTTGCGCCACGGGGGGCGGAACCTATACCACAAACACACACACACAGACAGACAGACACACTTTCGCTTATATTATTATAGATATTATTTTTCAACATTTCCAATATTTTTCATGAAATTCATAATCGTCAAGTGACGAGCTACATTTTGATACCAAAATGAGCACTGTACGTCAATTAGAAACGAAGTTACAGTTGCCACCACTTTGTTGAACTTTGACTGCTCCTCCTGTAAAATTTTATTTTTGGCGCTTAACCCCCTTTCAATGCGGAGGCCCTCATATCCTTTATACATTAGGGTGGTCCAAGAAGAGGGGGTAAAATTTCAAAGTGCACTGGTCCTTTCTCCACACCGCTGCTTTTTTTCGTGTTGCATTCCTCTCCTTGTGTGCAAAATTTCATCGCGATACAATGATATTTAGAGGTCGTCCCATCATCTCGCTTTCTATCATAGGATTTAACCCGGAAAATATCACATACCCAAATTGGAGCACTTCCTGACATCACAGACCCAAATGGTGTTGATTTCAGAATTCTCTGGGGTTGATAACCCCATAGACCACATTTTATCAACTAAAAACTGATATACAGCTGTCTGAATACTGAATTTCATTATTTGGTTTTCACAGTAAATTTTAGGGGTAGGCCATACCCTGGTTAGGGTACTTCTAGTAGAGATAAAGCAAAATGGTTCGCATTTTTGAACTCAGAAGGGTCGATTTACACATAGAAGTGGTTTCATCGACACTGATTTATTGACAATTCACAAAATATTGCCAAAAAAATAGTTTTTCTATAGGAAAATAGAGAAATTGAAATTGTCTGTCATATTTTGCAGGTTTTAGTAAATAAATGAAATATGAAAGCATTTCTATGTGTAAATCGACCCTTCTGAGTTCAAAAATGCAAACCATTTTGTTCTATCTCTATTAGAAGTACCCTAACTAGGGTATGGCCTACCCCTAATTTACGGTATGAAAACCAAATAATGAAAATCAGCATTCAGACAGCTGTATATCAGTTTTTAGTTGATAAAATGTATCTATTGGGTTACCAACCCCGGAGAATTCAGAAATCAACACCATTTGGGTCTGTGATGTCGGGAAGTGCTCCAATTCGGGTATGTGATATTTTCCGGGTTAAATCCTGTGATAGAAAGTGAGATGATGGGGCGACCTCTAAATTAAGTTTTATCGCCATGAAATTTCATAGGCTTGTAAAATATGGGTAATGGACAAAAAATAACCTTGTGGAAGAATAAAAGTATAAAAATAGTTTTGGTGGACCACCCTATTATACATGTATAACATGATATACTGCGGGGTCAAGCCTTGAGAACTTTCCCGGGTCTTGGGTGAATGAAGAGGCCCTGGCGCTAAGATGGCGCCCAGTAGCGTTTAGCATAGGGCCTTTGAATGGCGTTACCCTCTTTCATATAGATACCCTAGTCACCTAGTGATTACTAGCCAGTAGACTGTGAAGTGTAAAAGTAAAGAAAAACACTAAAAGAGACAAAGACTTAATTGTGAATGACAGGTAACAAGTATAGACAGAAACAGAATAGGAATACAGAAGTATTAAAAATAAACACTAATAAAAAGTCTTGAGACATTTTTTGCTTTAATTGTAGGTGTTTAAGAGCCTATAGACATTTTTTGTTTTAATTGTAGGTGTTTTGTTGGATAATTTATAGTTTCACCCAACCAACGATTTTCTGATGCGCCTTATGTTTTTCTGGTGTGTTTTTATGTGTTTTGAATGAATCTGCTAACTGTTTCTGTCGCAAATGTTTTTTTTTTTTTTTTTTTTTTTTTAGGTAGATAAAGGTTAGTTGTTGTTTTTTGTTGTTTTTAGTTAGGTAAAGGTAGGTTAGGTATATGTTAGGTTAGGTATAGGTAAAGGTTAGGTTAGGTTAGGTTAGGTTAGGTTAGGTTAGGTTAGGTAAAGGTTAGGTTAGGTTTAGGTTCCTTTCTTTCTTTTTTTTGTCATTTTTGCAAAAAAAAAACAAAAAAAAACAAATGCGACAGAAACGGTTAGCAGATTCATTCAAAACACACACCAGAAAAACATAAGGTGCATCAGAAAATCGTTGGTTGGGTGAAACTATAAATTGACCGTTTTGTTTTAATTGTAGATGTCAAAATTAGTTTGCGGAATTGCGATTGCGAAAAGGCCTATCTGAAAAATATTGCGGAATTGCGATTGCGAAAAGGCCTATCTGAAAAATATTGCGGAATTGCGATTGCGGACTGGTGCAGGTCGGAATTGCGGAATTGCGATTGCGGAATTGGAAAAAAATTTGCGATGCCCACCTCTGAGGGTTTGTGACCCGCCTCCCGGGGTAGTAGCTTCAGCCAACACTACGTAGAGGAGGAGAGGAGGAGGGAGGAGAGGAGCTTGAGCTTGAGTTTGAAATAGGAGTTACCCAGCAGATGCTGTCGGTGAAGCCTTTAGTCCGGCGTTCTCCCACACACGTATTCTGTCCTACGAACGATACTTGATCTTGATATTACAGGTGGCCTATTCTTCATAGGCCAGACCTTTGAACCGGTGTTGCATAAAATAAGTAACACCTCGGAATAAGTAGCACCTGACCTCACCCCCCCCCCCGCCGATCCTTACTTATTTACCACAAAATACTCCTTTGTAAGTGATTAACAAGGACGTGTGTGGTACTGTGGTTGCTGGAGGTACTGGAGGAGACAGGAGAGAAGGGAAGAAAGCATTAGTGTAGTGATTAGTTAGTAAGAGCAAGGCATTGAGTGATCTAGCTCTGTACACGTCTTATGTCTATGTTAGTATGCTTTTATGTATGACAAGGCAGGTGAAGGGATTATCTTGTTAAATATTTCCATCTCTGTCTCTCAATTCGTCTTCTTCTTGTGACCTTTGACGCTTAGTATCGCTTCATAGGTACTCTTCAAACTTTGTCTGCTTCGTTAATAGATTTTTCAACTCTTCCCCTGTCTATTTCACCTGGGATACTAAAACATTTTCATTTGTTTTGGTCTGAGTGAGTGATGGTGTCAGCTGATGGTTGTGTGACAGTGTTATACGGCAATAACACTGTCACAATGCCTTCCTCTCTTCTCTCCTGTCTCCTCTAGTACCTCCAGAAACCACAGTACCACACACGTCATGGTTAATCACTTATAAAGGAGTATTTTGTGGTAAATAAGTAAGGAACAGGAGCGGCATGAGCCTCTAATCACAGGCGTCACTATAGAAATTCTGTCTGCCCCACCACGGGCGAGGGCCAACCATCACAGCCCTCAAGTAAACCTCCAGGGCCAATCATCCCACCCCTGGAGGTCACTGCCTAACGACGCTGGAGGCATACACGCAAATACGTACACACATATACGGGGGGGAAAAAAGAAAAAAAAGAAAAAAAAGTGTACAAAGCAGCACGAAACTCGGGGATATAATGCGCGAAAGTCGGGATGGTAAGAATTTAGGACTCGGCGCGAAACTCGAGGATCGCGAAACTCGGGAGGGTGCTGTACTATGTTTACACAGCGCTGCCAAAATATCGTTCGCTGCATCATAACAGACGCTCCCATAAGGGAATTTTGAAAATGTACTCTATAGCAGCCTAGTGACTTCCGAGAGAGATATCCTACATATGGCAGCATGTTTAAAGCACGGACAGTCCATCAAGACTGTTGAGGAATGTTCAGATGCCACTTGTCAATTATAGACGAAGCATTTTGAAAAGGATTGCCTCAGCCTCACTCCCCGCGAGTAATTTGAACAGACGCGCGTTGGTATAACTATCATTATTTTCATAATGGGTGGCAAGAAAGACCTAACAAAGGAGCAAATTAAAGTTATTGTCACTCTACACAAGGCAGAGAGGCCAGAGGAAGAAATATCAAGGATTGTGGGTGTTACGAGGAAATGTGTGATGAAGTGGGTGGAGGGTTTCGTGAACTTGGCGGGGTGGCAACACCGTAACATAAAGAAGTGGCCACAGCGAGGATGTAAAACATCAGCAAGCACCGTAAATGTCATGAAACGTCAAGTGGATGCCCATCCTCAAATAATGCCAAGAAAATTATTACGATATGACATTTACATCCTCGCTGTGGCCACTTCTTTATGTTACGGTGTGGCCACCCTGCCACCCTTCACGAAACCCTCCACCCACTTCATCACACATTTCCTCGTAACATCCACAATCCTTGATATTTCTTCCTCTGGCCTCTCTGCCTTGTGTAGTGACAATAACTTTAATTTGCTCCTTTGTTAGGTCTTTCTTGCCACCCATTATGAAAATAATGATAATTATACCAACGCACGTCTGTTCAAATTACTCGCGGGGAGTGAGGCTGAGGCGATCCTTTTCAAAATGCTTCGTCTATAATTGACAAGTGGCATCTGAACATTCCTCAACAGTCTTGATGGACTGTCCGTGCTTTAAACATGCTGCCATATGTAGGATATCTCTCTCGGAAGTCACTAGGCTGCTATAGAGTACATTTTCAAAATTCCCTTATGGGAGCGTCTGTTATGATGCGGCGAACAATATTTTGGTGCGCTGTGTAGGAGAGCTGTATGAGTGGATCCCCCCCCAAACATGTGAGACATACTCCATACATGGGAGGATAAGGCCCCTATACAGAGCAAGCAACTGGGAAGGAGAAAAAAATGAATGCAGATACCACAGGACACCTAACTTCTTAGGCACTACTGGTTCTTAGGCTAACTTTGTGGCTGAGAGAGCAAGACGGCTCAGGCGTGATTGGCGGTGAGCCTGATGACGCCGCAGTACCGGAGATTTCAAACAGAAGTCAGCCGTGCACTGCTTGCCCGGTTATAAAAAAAAAAGCGGTCTAAATTTTTTTACATGGTAGAGTTAGAATTTTATTCCGCGAATACATAACGCGTTAGACAAATTGCACGTTACAATAAACCGCGTTAGACGAGGATAAAATTTAAATATATATATTTTTATATAAAAATATAGTATTTTATATTTTAATATATAAAAAAATAGAAATTTTATTATAAAATTATTTTAATATAGATTTATATTTTATAAAATATATATTATATTAAGGGGGGCCAAAAATGAAAAAGTTTTGAAAGGGTTGGGAAACACTTGTGTTTTATTGGGGTTCTCCCCATATTTAAAAAGTTTGCGTAAAAATTTTGGGGCGAATTAAAATAATATTTAGGGCCCCGCCAAAGTGAACTTTTAGGTGACGTGCTCGAATTTCAGGATTTTTCTTTTTTTCCATTTTTTTTTTTCCCCTCGGGTTTATAAACGGGCAAAAAGGGAGCCCCCCTAGAAAACCCTTTGGGGCTGTTCGAAAAGGCTCCAAATTCGATAAAAATCCCCAAAAAGAGCCCGGCTCCCATCGAAGGAGCGGTCCTCCCCCCCCGTTTTACCCCCCACCCACCACCGGGGGAGAGGGGGAAAAACGGCGAGGGGGGCAGGAGGGCGGTGGGGGAGGGGTTCTCCCCCTTCTGGTTCGTTTAGCGCGCGGGATTCCGACAACTACAGTAATACACCCCACACGAAGCTGCCCAAAGCTGGAAAAGGGGGCGTAAAATGACCTCAAAAGAACAAAAACAAAAACAGGCCAAACATCGTAGGGAGGGAGGAATTTTCAAAAGGAGACCCCCCCCAAGAAATCTTCGCCGTCGCACATTTCCTTTCCCAAACTCTCCCCCCATTGGGGCAGACGTAAAGGAAAAGGGAAACAAGGAGTTCCAACGGAGTCCAGAGAGAAGACAAAAGGGAATCACCCAGGGGTTGGAATTGACCTCGTAAAACGGGCGAAGAAGGTGGAGAAAGCGGGGGGTCGAGCGGGGGGCCAAACCGGGCTAAAAAGCGTCCGGGAACTGAAGACGCGTTTTTGGCCGGGCTGACTGAAAGGGAAAAAAATTTCCGAACCCAAAAAGCAGTAGAAAGTTGCAGCATCCTGGGGTCGACGGGGTCATCACCGGCTCGTGGTTCCGGGAAGGGCCAGAAAAAAAACTCAAACCGGGTCGGCCACCCGATCTCCGGGGAAGGATTTTAAAACCTCTTTTTTCCAACCCTTTGGGATCGAGATAAAGTTTCGGTGCGGCAAGAAACCCAAAATTTTTTCGCAGCTACCGCTAAAGTTTTTGGGGAACGGAACATTGGATTGGGGTCTCAAGGGGCCAGGGTTCCATCGACACAAATTTGCGGGGGGAGGGGGCAATCCCCCCGAGAAAATTCGTGGAACTGGGGAACCAGGAGATTAACCTAAAGGGGTTGGTCCTGCATTGGGACGGAAAATTTCCTCCCGTCCCTCCCCCCTTGGGGATACGGGGGGACCCCCGGGCATCGCCTTTCCACCTCACAGGGGAAGTGCCCGCCGGTTCCTTCTTGGGGCCCGGGGAAAGGGGCTCGGTTTTGACGGGGGGCAGAAACGGGGGCTGCAGGGGGTTTTGAAGGGGGTTTGGACGAAGCGGGCTTTTCCAGGGACAAGAACATGGCCTTCTGTTTCGAAAACCACGGTTTCGAACACTGGAAAGGGGGGCAAGGTGCTTGCATTCGGTTTGGGAGCAAAAACTCGGAAAAAGGGCTTGTTTTGGTTTGGGGGCCGGGCCGCCATCATGTCCAGGGAGGTAAACCCCCTCAAAGGATTTTTTCCGAAGGGGGGCCAGCCTGGGCTCTTTCCTCTGGTCCGACTTTGGGAAATTTCTTCAAACATTTCCTGATCGTGGTCCCTTCGGGGATTCCTCCAGAGAGAGACGGGGGAAACTCGGGAGGACCTCTTAGAAATTTTTCCGCCAAAACCCAAATGACAAAAAGGGCCCAGCAACGGGAAGGCGCCTTTGGGCCTTTTCCTTTAAGGGGGCCTCTGATGTCGAAGAACCACCCCGGGGAGGACTATGAAGAACCCTTCTCCCCCTTTTCCTACCTTTTCCCCTCGGGGTTGAAGGTCCGGGCCAAAACCTTTCCCGGGCCGTCCGGGAAACTCTCCAAAAAGCCGGTAAATGGCCAAGGGCCATCTACTCCCTTTTCAAGCTTAGTTTCTAAAATCCCAGCTGCCCGGCGGGACTGGTCGGGGAGAAACCCGGAGGGGAAACCCGAGGGGCCCCTCTTCTTTGGGCTCTGGTGAAACTGGCAAAAATTTGGGCATGAGGCACCCCGAATCTCTGTAAAAGCCCCGGGTTAAATTTGACGTGTCTCCCCCTCGGACCCCAAAGCATCCCCGGGCCCAAAACCTTTGGGCCAAAGGGCGGGGCAGAATAAGCCCGGGCGAGGCCAAACCGGGG
>JACEEZ010008038.1:250000-277500 GCA_016584305.1 Chionoecetes opilio
TTATAACCAGCACAAACACTTACACATCGGGCTGGGGTGCTGGCTGTGTGTACCATTATAACCAGCAAAACACTTACACATCGGGGCTGGGGGCTGGCTGTGTGTACCATTATAACCAGCACAAACACTTACATCGGGGCTGGGGACTGGCTGTGTGTACCATTATAAACAGCACAAACACTTACAGATCGGGCTGGGGCTGGCTGTGTGTACCATTATAACCAGTCACTAACACTTACAGAATCGGGGCTGGGGCTGGCTGTGTGTACCATTATAACCAGCACTAACACTTACACATCGGGGCTGGGGACTGGCTGTGTGTACCATTATAACCAGCACTAACACTTACACATCGGGGCTGGGGACTGCTGTGTGACCATTATAACCAGCACTAACACTTACACATCGGGGCTGGGGACTGGCTGTGTGTACCATTATAACCAGCACAAACACTTACACATCGGGCTGGGGGCTGGCTGTGTGTACCATTATAACCAGCACAAACACTTACACATCGGGGCTGGGGGCTGGCTGTGTGTACCATTATAACCAGCACTAACACTTACACATCGGGGCTGGGGACTGGCTGTGTGTACCATTATAACCAGCACAAACACTTACACATCGGGGCTGGGGACTGGCTGTGTGTACCATTATAACCAGCACTAACACTTACACATCGGGGCTGGGGACTGGCTGTGTGTACCATTATAACCAGCACTAAACACTTACACATCGGGGCTGGGGACTGGCTGTGTGTACCATATAACCAGCACAAACACTTACACATCGGGGCTGGGGACTGGCTGTGTGTACCATTATAACCAGCACAGACACTTACACATCGGGGCTGGGGACTGGCTGTGTGTACCATTATAGGATGCACTAAAATCTAAAGAATAAAAATGAATCATAAAGCAATATAATCTTATAAATGTGTTGGACAGCATTCAAGAACACAAAGCATATACAGAAAATAGCCATGATCACAATACAGTAACAAAAATGAGTGGCAATGCTTATGAGTAGCAGGGATGGTCAGAGGCTAGTGAGGAAGCTGTGGCGGGGGTTGCACAGTGAGGCTGTGTAATTACCTATGTAAAGGGACAGAAAAAATACATCACTAGTCCAGAAACTGTTAGTTTTGGGGCAAATTTTAAATGGCAAAAATAAAAAGACTGGAACCTTACGAGTTATCTTTTGTATGCTCCTTCCATTTACTTTGCATGAACCACTAAACCTTGCACTTATATATGAATATCTAAATTAATAGGGAAAAGCAACAAAACCTCACCATTCAGTGCTTTAGCCTAAATATAATTCACTGAATGAAGAAGTTGGTTGCTGTGAGTGCCACTGAGCCCCCCCACACTGCCGAAGCCCTCCTCCTGATCCAGACACTCTGTAGCCCAGTGTTCTTCAAACTTTTTTCATCGCGACCCAGTTTGATTTTATGCATTACATTCACGACCCTATTGTACGTCTGTAGCTGCTTTCTCTGTCCGATGTGGTTTATTTTTTACAATTACATACATACATATGCATATAAATCTGCAGACATATATACATACATACATGCATCTATGCATTCAAAATAATTGCATATGTTTGAGTGTGCCAATGTAAATTTTATCTATCAAAAGTATTTAAAAAATAAGTAGAAGTGTTAAGAACATAAGAACATAAGAAAATAAGGAAGCTACAAGAGGCCGTGAGACCTACACGTGGTAGTTCCTGTATCGTGGTAGTGTGTTCTGTAAATTGTAACTACATAAGTAGAGAAAAATTGTATTAATTGATTGACAAGTGAAAATTATGCGTACAAGTCCTGCCTTCTCCCATCAGCATTCTCTCTCTCTTATTAATGCATTTCACATATTGATTATATAATTATCCGTTTACGACGTGGCGACCCACTGAGCAAAGGCTTGTGACCCGTACTTTGAAGAACCCTGCTGTAGCCTACCTCAGCAACCTACCCCTCTCCTGTTGCTTCTCATTATCATTAACCTATAGATTGCGGCATTCTGTGTCTCACGGCACACTAAGAAACAAAATGTATGATGTCCTCAGGGTTAAAAGGGCTGAGCAGGGCAACAGGGGAAACATCAAGTCCATCACCTTGGCAAGCTACACCTCCCGTGCAGTGGGCAGGATATAACTGATTCTTCTTCTTCCTTTGACCCTTATTACTTTGTATCGCTTCCTCCTGCTATTCTACCTGTTTTCCGTTTCATTCTTCTTTAACTTTGCTATTTTCACTTCTCATACTGTTCTCATTTGTTTTCATCATCTTATTTATATGGCTTATACATTTCTCTATTTCATCTCATTGCTTGTTGCCTCTTTTACCAGCACTGCATCAAGATTACTTTTTGTTTCACTTCATGCAGCTTTACCACAGTTTCACAGCTTTACCACAGCTGTGAGGGTGAGGGACAATGATAAAGAGCTTTTAAGGCTGAAATCTATCAACCAAGAAGCAAATTGTAAGTGATTGTTGATTAGTTTATATTTTTTAACATTACTTTGTATTGTTGAGCCAGGTAAGGTTTTTGACATGAGCGACGGCCTCTTAGCGAATGTCAAATTTTTACCGCAGCGGGCAGAAAAATAATGACTATTCTTTTAACCTCTGTCGCTTTGCATCACATCGTAGGTCCTTATGTTCCAGCTCCAATTCAATTTTCTTTTCCACTTCACTATGTTACTCTGTTGTCGCCTCCGTGGTGTAGTGGCTAGTGCGCCTAGCTATGAATCTGTGAGCCCTGTTTCGAATCTGGGCCAGGGCAAGTTGGCGGCCATCCCACCCCGCTGCTCATCCTCCCATTTGAGGTTGATAAATGGGTACCTGGGGAAACCTGGGGAAGGTGACTGTGGTAACCCGGATGTCACACTAGCCCATGTCCCGGGGTAGCGTGTTGTCACCCACCACAGGTTCAAAGGCTTATGCAACGGAGGTGAGCACCGAGGCCACACACAGCATAGCGTATGCCCCCACCTTTACCTGTACTATGTCGCTCTCACTTGCTTCCTTAATTCCATCGAGCCCAGTTCACACTGACAAAAACTAAAAGAAAAAGATAAATAAAAGGCATTTCTCTGCAGGGGAAAGATGCCGTCTTCACAAAATGAGTTCGCACAGGCGATTAGGTCCGGTAACAAGAGACCACATTGTCCCAGCCATCAGCAGTATGCAAAGTATACATTCAGCCACAATGTCTACCGCCGTCTATAGGTATTAGATGTGCTGCCCTTTCTACTATACTTTTCTTAGCTTTGGAGGCTGAGGGTATAGACTTGCCCTTGGATGGCTGGAAGGTGAGAACAGAATGTTTACCACAGACTGGTGAGGGAGCTGAGGCTGGAACTCAAACTTTGAGTGAATGGATTCAACTGAACAAGGCATAATACCAACATTTGATGCATCTCGTGACACCCATCATCAAGAAATAAAACTTGTTCGTTGTATGTTTGGCACCCACTTTTAACCCATAAAGGCAGATTACCAGGAATTCTTGGGAAGCACGTAGAGGCCAGTATCAGAAACTCCCATGATCACATTTTCCAGAATCGCTTTACCGCCAGAGCAGCATTTATCATGCCCCATGATGCTGTGAGATCATCATGGGACAGTGTGTCTCTTATTCAGCATACAGCTAGTGTTAGTTATGGATGAACATCGCGACAATGATTTGCCTGTGTCCGTGTGTTAAGTTAGTGTACTCTAAATTTACAGTGATGTGCTGTTCCAATTCAGTGCCAGGGACGTGCTGGGTGAGAACTCAAAGAGGGTTCACAGACTCCATGAAGAACCAAAGTCCTCCGGTGTCATATACTACAGCCGAAGCAGAGGACGAGGCCAACCGCCTGGTGTGGCAAAGCCTCCTGGTGCCTTGACGGTTCATGGAGTGGCTGGAAGGGAGTGTTTCCCTCACTACCCAAGAGGCCGCTACTCCATCCTGGTCTTCTAGGATCCAGTACGACTCAAGCCGCACATTAATGGTGGTAAAACCATTGTGCTGGAGTCCGTCGCCGTCAAGACCTTGTTTACGGAATGGCAGACATGAGTAACTGCCTCCACCCTACATTACCATCTCACATACATACATAACCTTAGGCTTTGATACTTTATTAGTATTTTTTATAGAATAAATAAGTATTTTGATGTGAATGCTCGTGGGCCTAGTGTGAGTCCCTGTAATGTGCCCGTCACTGGCAAAGTGGACGTACCTGCCTTGCTGGGTCATCAGACCAACACAGATCATTACCTGGAACACCACAATAAGGACGAGTGACTCCAGTAGACAAGGTTGTGTGTCCAGGCAGTGTTGTGCCTCACACAGAGACAAGTGATCGTCTGCCTCCTTCACCACCACTGTGTTGTTCCCTTCCCTTGGTGGTGGTGGTGCTGTGCCAGGATCTGCTGTGCCCTGGTGAACACCGTCCCTGGGACACCAAACACACCCACCACCACACACATGGCCATTACCAATCAGTATACATATGTTTGATACTTTATGTAACCTGTAGATGCTGCCAAGAACTTCAGTAACAAAAAAAAATCACAAATATCATTAAATCTCAGTACAGGTCTTGAAAAAATTATGTATAATTGTGGTCCTCTACCTATAACTTAGTGCCAAAGTGGCCCACGGTGTACAATAAGTTAGATCACCCAGTTGTAAATAATTGATAATACTCACTAGTATTGGTGGAGGGGGGAGATGGAAGGAATAAGGGTGGGGTGGTTTAAATTCCGTGTGTGTGTCACGGAATGGGAACCTTTGAAGGCCACACAGACACAGACATGACACACCAGAGGCACAGCAAAAGTCTGCCAACTTTGGAGGGGAGGGTCTCAAAATAGATAAGACTCTTGGGCCTGAACCAACTCCTGAAACCATCCACCTATGGGTAGACTACAGAGGAAGAACGGTGGCGAGTATGGGCAATGCGAGATGTCATACCGCCGGAGACGGCTCTGTGTCTTGCGAAACACCTGACAGTCACCATGCAGTTAGATGAAGCGCATGGAGATACAGGCGAATCTCGTGGAAGGGAGGCTGTCAGAGGATACTGCTCCGTAGAGGAAGGCTTCGCGGGTCGTCCCCCAGCAGGGCCAGAGCGTCTGGGAACCATTCCTTTTGGAGCCAACATGGAGCCATCAGCGGTATCCGCGTCCCGTGTGACAGCCGGAGCTCACTGAGCACCCTCCGTACGAGTGGAAAAAGGAGGAAGGCGAACACTTCCCGGTGAAGGGAGCTGTGAAGCATGGCGTCCGTGCCCAGAGCCAGAGGAACCAGGAAGGGGAAGCACAAGCTCGGCAGCTGAAAGTATAGTAGAGTGGCAAACAGGCTGACTAGAGGACACCCACACAACTTCCACCATTTGCCACCATTTGTCGCAGACCTCCCGGCGGAGATGACCTGATCATGCCTGCTCAGGCCGTTTGCGAAAACTTTCACACCCCCATGAAGGATGGGCATTAGCGTGAAATGGTGAGGTTCGCTCACAGCGAAGGTTTGTTGAGCTTCTTGGGTCAGTGCGAACGACCTCGAGCCTCCCTCCTTCAGGAGAGAAGACACCGCTGTCGTGTCATTGCCTACCGTCGTCCCCTGTGAGCATTCGATGAACTCAAGGAGGCCAGTTCGAACACTCAGAGGCAAAGGAGAGCACCTGCAGGGCTGCTGTTTTCTGTAGTTGACCTTGACCTGAGTAACTTGCTAAGATAAAGCTACGATCTGAGACTATATCCGACGAGGACACACTTTACTGACCATGAACTCGACCTTGGATGCCAGACAGTACCGACGCACTTGACACAATCAATCAATCATTGGGGGCATACGCCGGGGGCATACGCCGGGGGGCGCGTCGCCTCGCCCACCCTACGACGCCACTCCCGAGGGTCACCACGCGCGAGTTCCCATGCAGGCTCCTTTCCCATACCAAGCAGCTCTCGACAAGAAACATCAACCTGCCCCAGCCACGAGCCTTGTGGGCGCCCCCTTGGCCTCCTCCACGCCGGATTGTCTCTTACATATACAACCCGATGAGAAGGATCGGTTTCAGGGTAGCGTGCCACATGCCCATATAGCCGAAGTTGGCGCTGACAGACTATGCAGGTAATAGGCCTCGATTCAGTCTCACGGTGCAATCGCTGATTTGACACGTAATCATCCCAGCGATACCCCATGATTCTGCGAAGACACTTATTACCAAAGGCATTGATTCGTCTCTTCAAGTCACTATTTAGTGTCCATGTCTCACAACCATAGAGTAAGACAGGGATCACAAGCGACTTGAAGATCCGGATCTTTGTCCTCCTGCACAGGTACCGACAACGCCAAATACTCCAGCTGAGCGAGTCCATAACACCGTGGGCTATGCCAATCCGCTGTAAGACTTCTTGACGTGACCTGCCGTCATTATGGACTGCGCTACCAAGGTATGTAAAACTTTCCAAGATCTCAATGTCCTCGCCACATGCATGAACAGACTGTACTGCTTCATCTAGTAAGTCTCCAAACACCTGGACCTTGGTCTTGAGCCAGGAGACCTCAAGTCCCAAAGGCTTTGCCTCCTCGTGCAGCGCCTCGAGAGCCATCACCAGGACCTCCAGCGACTCAGCAAAGATTACTGCATCATCAGCAAAAACAAGATCAGTGATCTTGGTGTTGCCAACGGATGCTCCACAATCACTTTGATCTACAACCTTGTCCAATACCCAGTCCATACAAGCGTTGAAAAGTGATGGGGCAAGGACGCACCCTTGCCTCACTCCTGTATTCACAGGAAAGAAGCCGGATACACCTGCCCCACACTTCACAGCACTCTCAGTCCCAGAATACAAACCAGTTATCAAACCAATAGTCCTTGCAGGAATCCCTCGAAGTCGCAGAAGATCCCAGAGTGACTCACGATGCACTGAGTCAAACGCCTTCTTGAGATCAACATAGGCTGCAAGCATCCCCTGTCGAAACTCACGTCGGCGTTCCACCAGACACGAAGCGCTAGGATACGGTCCCGTTGTTGACTTACCAGGCGTGAACCCAGACTGCTGAGGTCTCTGATGCTTCACCAGATGGCTGCGAATCCGTGTCAGCAATAGATGGGCAAGCACCTTGCCTGGTACGTTGAGCAGTGTAATACCGCGGTAATTGTTGCAGTCCTGACAGTCCCCTTTCCCTTTCCAGATAGGGACGACCAGCCCCCTTTTCCAGTCAGGAGGAATGGTACCTGATTGCCACACGGCATTCAGGACAGCATGCAACCCGTGGATCATGGCCTCACCCCCAGCTTTGAGGAGCTCCGCACTGATATTACAAACACCAGCTGCCTTTCCACCCCTCAACTTTGCTACAGCCTCTCTGACTTCGTCAAGAGAGGGTGCGCTTTCGTTAATGGGAGGATTGGCATCCACTGCCTGTAACCCAGTGGTGTGAAGCTGCTCAGTTGGAGGGTCCACCATGAACAACTGCCCAAAGTACTCAGCCCAACGAGCCATCTGCCCATCCATGTCCGACACGAGGCGCCCATCTGCTGTTCGAATAGCACTCGCCCGAGAAGGAGACTTGGAACGGAGCTTCTTCAGGGCTCGGTAGGCGGGTTGGAGGTCATTAGCGTTCAAATGACCCTCGACATCCTCAGCGAGACTCCTGACATACCTCTCCTTGTCTCTCCCCAGGAGGGTTCTAGTCCGGCGTGACAGAGCCCTGTGCTGGTCCCGGTTCCCAGCCAGCCTGGCAGCGCGACTCTCCTCGATTTTCTCCAGCGTCTCCGCCGAGACAAAACCACGCCTTGACCTCGGGCGCTCCCCAATACACTCCTTGGCAGCCTGTAGAGTTTCACGTTTGAAGGTATCCCACAGTTCTACAAGGTACCCGAGAGCACCGAGCACATCAAACCGATTTGAGACTGCCACCGCATACTCATGAGCACATGTCAAGTCCTTCAGTTTCTCAAGATGAAACACAGTATGGTTACCTCTTGAGATTCTTCTGGACTTGACATGAAGCTTAAGTGTAGCAACAACAAGTCTGTGATCTGTTCCAAAGAACTCAGCACTCCGGTAAACCCTGCAGTTCTGGAGGATCCTCCAATGAGTGCTAACGAGGATGTGGTCGATCTCCTTTGCTACCCCTCCGGCATTACTATACCATGTCCAGCGGTGCAGCTCTGGTCTCTGATACCAAGAACCTGCAATTCTCAACCTTCTGGACCTTGCAAAGTTCAGAAGCAGAGAACTGTTAGTGTTTCTGGTACCGGAGCCATGGGGACCAACACATAACTCGTAGCCATCTCTCACAGTGCCAGTAGTAGCAGTGACTACTGACACAGCAAACCCTATTATTGCAAAAAACATTACAGAGCACTTAGATAAACATAGTTTGATCAATGATTCACAACATGGATTCACCAAAGGTAGGTCATGTCTCACCAATTTATTGAGTTTTTATAGGAAAGTTTATGAGACGGCAGATAATGATAAGGATTATGATATAATATATCTGGACTTTAGTAAGGCATTTGACAAAGTACCACACGAGCGACTCTTGAATAAGGTTAAGGCTCATGGAATAAATGGGAAGGTTCTTCATTGGATCAGAGCTTGGCTAAGTAATAGGCAACAAAGGGTTACAATTAATGGTTCTAAATCTGAATGGGGACTGGTGACAAGTGGAGTTCCACAAGGGTTTGTTTTGGGTCCATTACTATTTTTGATTTACATCAACGACTTGGATAGTGGGATTAGCAGTGATATCAGCAAGTTTGCTGATGATACTAAGGTAGGTAGGATTATTGGATCACAGTCTAATGTAAACATATTGCAGGGAGACTTATATAAACTTAACGAGTGGGCAGTCAGATGGCAGATGGAATTTAACATTGATAAGTGCAGCGTTATGAATGTTGGTAGAAAAAACACTGGTAATAGATACACCATAAGCAATGTATCGCTGAAAAGATCAGAAGGTGAAAAAGATCTTGGAGTGAGGGTGAGCCCAGACCTCCGACCTAGGAAATAATGTATTGAGGTCAGAAATAGAGCTAATAGAGTATTAGGATTCATTACCAGAAGTGTTAAAAGTAGAAGTGCGGAAGTTATTCTAAAGCTTTATCTGGCTCTAGTCAGGCCTCACCTAGACTATGCGGTTCAGTTTTGGTCTCCATATTACAGGATGGATATCCGATATAGCCTTGTTAGAAACAGTGCAGAGAAGGATGACCAAAATGATACAAGGGATGCGTAACTTTAGTTATGAGAAGAGATTGAAGTTATTAAAGTTACACTCACTCGAGAGATGCAGAGTAAGGGGCGATCTGATAGAAGTTTTCAAGTGGATAAAGGGATTTAATAAAGGAGAGGTAGGAAAAGTTCTTACGGCTTTTAACCAGGGTAGAACAAGAAGTAACGGATTCAAGCTGGAAAAGCGTAGATTTAGAAAGGAAATAGGGAAAAACTGGTTCACAAATAGGGTGGTGAATGAGTGGAATGGTCTCAGTAGACAGGTAGTTAGTGCGGAGTCATTAGGGAGCTTTAAAGAGGGGCTGGATAGGTTCATGGATGGGGATGAAAGGTGAATGTAGGTAGTGTTAGGTGACAGGAACTACCACGTGTAGGCCTCGCGGCCTCTTGTAGCTTCCTTATTTTCTTATTTTTTTATGTTCTTATGTAACCCTCGATAAACCGAACCAATTGGGGGGAAGGGTCAATCGCAATAACCGATAGTTCGGTTTATAGGATGAGCGGTTGTCCGCCTCATAAACCAAACAGAGTTTGGTTTATGAGGGGCGTCGTTCGGTCATACATGTTCAAACAAAGTTAACTGTATGTAGTTACAGCACTGTAGAGTAAAATATAATTTTGTACAAGGTGTTTTTACAGAACTTACCATGCCAGGAAGTGAAGACGAGAGAGCACACGAGTGAGTAGTCCACACACAATGAGGACTGAGTGTAAACCGAGATGCACGGGCCGGCCAACATGTTCGGTCGGCTCGCCAATCGCCACATATGCCGAACTATAGTCCGGTATATCAGAGACTTGTTCGAAGGCAACATGGCGTTCGATTTATCCGAAATTCGGTTTAATGAGGTTCAATTTATTGAGGGTTTACTGTATATACCAGTGGTTCCCAACCAGGGGTCCATGGTCCCCAAGAGGTCCATGGAAGAATTTCAAGGGGTCCATAGAGATTCAAAGAATCTAATCATTTTTTAATTTATTATACTGGAATATAATAATAAGAGAGAGAAAATTAATAACCGTTATTTTATGATGGTAATAGTAAGTGCAATAATTACCATAATTCATATTGCTAGGCAGGATTACCAAAAAATCCATTCTTATGTCAGATTGATGATGTGTCAGAAGACGCATAAAAAGAGTTCATTGAGCTTATCCACAATTCAACAGCCAAGAATGTGTTCCACTCAAACTCCTTGTCTAGCTTCTGGTGTTCAATGATGGAATCATATCCCAAAATAAGTGATCTGGCAGTTCTAGTTCTTTTGCCTTTTGCTTCAACCTACCTGTGCGATAACCTACCTTGTTGCTAATTACCTTTTTATGTCTTTAAATTTTGAGAATATCTATTCTGTTACGTGAATTTGTTATACTTAAGATTACTGTTTTTAAAACGTGAAACTGGTGTTTGGTTATGTGAATATTTTTTTATATATTATTCATACATGTGCTTGCAAGCTCAAAAATAAGGCAAGTATTATAAGGATAGCTTTTGCGTACAATACCTACAACTATAACAACAATAACATGACATTTTTTCTTATGTATTTTACTTAAATATAAAAGTCTGCTGAACAGAACGTGTTCTGTTTTCATATAAATAGGCCTACAGCTTAATCAGCATAACAATGCAAGGCATTTTACATAAACGTATTAATTTTTTTGCAGAAAAATCTTCTATTAATTTTGCTGGCTAAACCTATTTCGTTGTAGGGGTCCACAAGTGGAAAAGTGACTGGAAAAGGGGGAATGGGACAAAAAAGGTTGGGAACCATTAGTATATACATACACTATGGAGTTTGCTGCGTTCCAGGCAGCAAACTCCATACCGCCTTTATCTGGGAAAAGGCGCCAGTACCCAAAGTCGACTCACATGCTTGAGCGGTATCCTGAGGAGATGAATACAGCCACTGAACGGGGAAATGCTGCGAACCAGGAAATTGTCGATGCGACCAGCTTTTGGAACGGCGCGGCTGGGCTCGACGCCACGCCACAATTGACTCCAAGGGAGTACTTGGCAACACTAGATGCAGCCGGATGGAAGTAACTCCTAAATGAGCTGAGAGAATTCAGGGGTGAAGAGCCGCACTACAGCGGCAAGACAAGCGAGGACGAGAGCGGCAGCAGGCGCCGTAGCCAGACCTGAGGTGGGTCACACGGGCCGAGCCACGGTGGTGAGTGGCACACCTACGGGGAACTTGGCGCTGAGCGTCGCAACTCATCTCATGCAAGGACCGTGCGTCGCAGCCTGTCCCATGGGAGGAAGCGTGAACGGCTCACATACGAAGGAAGTAGTGGTATGAGACGGCAAAACCCACCTGATGATGGGTGTAAGTGACGTAGACTGATCCGAAGGGGGTCAGGTCGACGAAGCCCTAGCTGCGAAACCATCACCTGGAGGTGCCAGATGGTGTCCCATAAGAGGCCGCGCCGGCATAGCTCCAGCTGTGATACCATCACCTCAGGGAGCGGCACGGACCACTTGTCGTCCCTGGAAGCCCACAGTCGACGGGGGGACACCGTAGACGTCAAAGGGCGTCCATCGCGCCACATGCAACTCAGTTCCGACCAACCACCCGTGGATGGTCTACGGGCGGAGGAAGGCAGGCACTATGGCGACAAGAGCCAACGCAGATATCATAGCATTGATAGCCAAGACTCACTTCAAGCGGACAAGGACGGAATAGCTAAGCGCATAAGTGATTCGCCAGAGTTAAGCTGGAGCCCGCCTCAACGGGGGGAGCTCCAAGGCCGCATCAGGGGTGACGGCAGAAGAATCTTGCATTGCTCCTCTAGTTTTTCTACGTTCAATGAGTGGGATGAACGAGATGTGACCCACGAACATCGATCCTCGAGGGTGCATCGCAAAGTGGGCAGAAAGCGTGGAAGGCGGAGTCCTAAGGACTGTGATCGGAGTACCGACAGGATTTGTTGGAGCGCAAAGCGTGCAGGTCCGCTCCCATCTCCAGCACTACCACAATTTGACGGTAAATCCAAGGACAGTTATGTGCGGTTCATTAAGCACTTTCGCGCAGTGGTGACACACAGGGATTACACAAACAAAGATCGTTTAAGATTACTTTTTTTTTTTTTTTTTTACATCACAAAGGACTGGCCAAGGGCACAACAAAAAGAGGTAACACAAAGCCCGCTTAGTTGCCAGCCCCTATAAGAAGACAGTAAGAAAATAAACAAAAAAAGTGACACATATTATTGATATATTCGATAATGGCAATATTTTGACTGCATTAAATCAGGAATGATGAAATGGTCTGGACGATTACTTTAAGGATTACGAACAAGTCATCGGCGGGCGTTGCGGGCGCTGTGAGGAATTTCTACGTAGATGACCTGCTGATATATATCAAGACCGTAGAAGGAGCGATAGAGATAGCACGGGAACTGACTGCCCTCCTAGAAAGGGGAGGGTTTCACCTTACAAAGTGGAATAGCAACAGCAACCAGTGATCGCAACCGTCCCGGCGGAAGTGAGAAGTGAAGCCTCTAAGGAACTCCGGCCGCATACCGGAGGAAAGCAGGTCTGCCAAGCACTGCGAATAATCTGGGACACAGAGAGGGACGAGATAGTGGTACGAACGAGCGTGCCTCTAAAACCACACAGCAAGAGGGGTATATTGAGTACATACAGTGCAGTTTATGACCCACTAGGAATGCTAGCACCATTTGTAATCCAGGCTAAAATACTTTTCCAAGGCCGATGCAGAGAAAGCAGAGGCTGGGACGAACCCTTGGACGATGAGACCACACATGAATGGAGCGCGTGGCTATCAGAGCTAGAGTCCCTTGCCGGTTTCAGTCTTCTAAGAGGTTACGGTTCTGCAACCCTAGCCGAGGATGCTCATGTTTTTGCCGATGCGTTTCAGCTGGTGTATGGAGTGTCATGTTACTTGCGGTACACTCAACTAAACGAGGATGTGAGCGTTGCATTCGTGCTCGGGAAGGCCCGGTTAGCTCCACTCAAACAAGTGACTATACTCAAATTGGAACTGTGCGCAGCACTCCTCACAGCACAAGTTGCAAGAACTTTGGAGTCGGAACTTCTTTCAGGACCGTCTTTTGGACTGACAGTATGCATAGTTGCAGTACATTCGCAATCCTAGTCGGCGCTTCAAGACCTATGTTGCCAACAGGGTCGCCAGCATTCAGGGACTATGGCAGCAAAAGGCCACAGGTCCTCCAAGTTTGGGGGGATTAGTACTCAGAAACAACTGCTTTGCCCCAGAAATTAATCCCAAAATCAGTTGAATTACATCAAAAACCACCAGAAAAACTTCTTTTTCTTCAAAAATTACTTGAAAACCTCTTTCTGGAAATATTCCAAAAACAATTAATTCTTCCTTTTCATCTATTCCAAGCGGAACTGTCGTCGAAAATTTCCACGTTCACCAGTGTTCCACCGTCGGCGAGAGTTCTCGGTTGGTGAATCGACGAGAATTTCGGTTGATGAAAGTACTAGGTAGAAAGGTAGAAGAAGGTAGTACAGGTTGCCCATCACTAATCTGGCAACCACGGGACCTTAGGACTGCCGGATTTTCAAAATTTCCGGATTATTGATGTTTTGTCCCCTGACTCTACGTATATATGCTGTAAACGGTGTATATATTGTAACAGAAAATTACTACAGTTCTTTGATGATGATGATGGGGCTATACAGCAGCAGATTTTAACAATTACGGCAAATAAATGGGAAGGAATGCCTGTTTGCTTCTTCTTCTTCTTGTGACCTTTGTCGCTGAGTATCGCTTCATAGGTCCCTCTTCCACTTAGTCTCCTTCGTTAACAAAACTTGTTAACTCTTCCCCTGTTTATTTCACCTGGACTGCCTAGGACTGTTACTATCGACGCTATAAGCCTTTCCCTCTGACTCCTATACTTGTTGCATTCCACAATGACATGTTCTACGGTTTCTTTCTCTCCTACCCTGCAGCTACAATTCTGGTTCTCCAGTTCCTGTTCCTTCCGTTGACTTCCAAGGGGCCTGTTCTTGCTTTATAAAGTAACTTACTCCCCCAGTCTCCTACATGTCAGGTCACCCCCTCTGGTTTCTGTTTCCACCTGTACCACTGCAACGTTGATTTCCTGTCGGAAGTGAGCATACAGCTGATTCTGGGTACAGCGCCATCAAAACAAATGGCCCCTCCCGAAAACAGTGGCGCGCCAACCCGGGAAATTTGAAACTGCACTCCGAAATTCATGCCGGAAAACTGATGGAACCGGAATATTGATTGCCGGATTAGTGATGGTCAACCTGTACTGTTGGATGCACCACAAATGACATATTCCAACAAGATGTAATGCCCGGAAATTCGGAGAGACAGGATGGAAACTCCCATCATACGATTCCCGGGTTATGTATCTGAAAGAAGGAAAAAGGTTTCAATAACCGTATGTTTGGTCTGGGACAAGTTGTCGCCTAGGTCCAGTATATGGGGGAACAGGTTATTTTTATTATACTAAGGCCAATCAAATCTTTTCTGTTCTCGTAATATTTATCTTTCGTCCGTCTTTCTTTCTTTCTCCCACTTCTATCTCCCCCCCATACACTCAGAACACGAGTCCTAATGCGTGGGACATTTATTTCGCGACCGTCAATAACTGGTGGTCAAAACTTTTCATCCTCCCCTCACCCTCCTGACAGATCGAAGAACACTCTTAGATTCTTAATGTCCTTCAAAACAGACACAATAGGGACAGATTACGTTTATAAATGGGTGGGTTAGTAGTTATTCGCTAAATTAAAAGTCGACCAACCTTCTGCTCCGACTCCTCTCACCCCGTCACTCTATAAAACGCGTTCGTGGGCTTGACCAAAAAGGGAGAACAACTTTCCCCGGATATTAGAATAAATGTATTAAATTCTTTTATATCAAATTAAAAGAACTGCGTTATAGGCAGCCATTTCATATGTATACTTGCTTCGTTAGCTAATTAGAGTCATTCGAAGTCTTATATCCCCTTCAGGGGAAGTCTCATAAGTATCCGAACATTTCTTTTTTTCCCGCTAATCATCCCAACCTCGCCTTGGTATGCCACGAGGAGGTCAGTCGTCTCTCCACTCCTTTCAAGGTAAGATATGCGGTAACTCGCCCCTATTTCCCCCCCCACTCTTGTTAAAATATATCTATCTATATATATATATATAGATACAGTGGTTTAGGTTTCATTAACGCATAGGGAGCTTGGCCTGCCCTTACCAGTGTTATTAAAGAGTCGTCTCTCCACTCCTTTCAAGGTACTGGCGAATGTTTCTGCCGGGAAAGAAACCAGGCCACATGGTACAGTGAATCACAAACCAATCCATTACTCTTACATTTTCTCTCCCATATATATATTCCATGTATACCTATAGTGCTCAGTGGATACGGACATAGAGGGTAGTTTCTAAGAATATAATTCAGTGAGGTAGGTTATGCTCTGTAGAGCTTTCCTGCGCCAAATTAGAGTTATATATGTATCTAAGTTCTCAAACAAGAGAAATAACTTTTCGTGATGAATAAACCAGATGATGTTTAAAGTATAGCTTCTTGTGTTTATTGCAAAAACCCCAGGTGATTATTCCCTTGTTATGGAAATACTTCCCCATGTCTCAAAAAGAGTTTCAGCCTTACTCAGTGTAATAATAAGTACCCACTCCGACTACCAATAATTCTCATATAGTAAATCGGGTTCAGGGAGTAAACCATAGAACTACTCAACTGGACTGGTGGCAGCATTTCCTTTTACTAAACCCTAAGTTCATCCCAATTCAGTTGTGACGAGGAGATTTTATTAGTCAATCGAGAATTATCTCAATTTAATATCTTTCAACACGCAGGTGTCTGAACATAAAAACCCTGGCATCACACTGGTGACTAAAGCGGTGGAATGTTATTTTCTACAAATAACAGCAACAGAATCTCACCTTGGGGAAAGTAGCTAAATAGTAAAAAATTCAGGAAATATGTACAAAGTCTCATTGTTAGGACAGTCAACTTCCCAAATCATTCGATGTCCCAGGAACTGAAATTAGGATTTTCAGAGCTTCGGGAGGAAGGGCAAATTCCTTTTTTCTCAGATGAGACTAAATAGTGTCCTGGAATGGCCACATGATCTGTGCATTTTGTGGTTAGGTAGCAACGATATTGCCGATAGCATAGATCCCGGCTCTCTTGCTTACACTATCAAGGAAATTACGCGTACAATAGAGAGGAATTGTGAGGCGGTAGTGTGCATCTGCTTAATAGAACCATGCATTTATTCAGAAAGAGAACCACATCTATTAGTCACGGGAAACCCGAGTGTCTTTCTGTTGACCGACGGAACACGGGAATCGAGTCCCTACCTGTGTCTATAAGAGGTGTTTCTCCAGCGTCATCATGAGTTGGGAAGATATCATATTCCCCGAGATGAAAACGAAGGAGGAGGAGGAGGAGCAGGCAGAAAGAATAAGACGGTTAAAAGATTTAGTGGAAGAAATAAGAGCTGCGGGAATGAAGAGAATTGAATTAAGAGAATTATGGTCACAGGAAAATCAAACGAACCCTTTCCATACCCCTAAATTATCCACAGATAGCGTGAAAGAGGGACTCATCAAACCTCGAGATATTCCAGTATTGGAGTTACATCAACTACAAGGCCTTGACGCAACGGCCCGCCTCCAAATGTTCTTTGAATTAATAGAACAATGTAGCTCAAGCGACGCAACACGCATCCAAATTGCAAAAGGGAGAGTGTGCTCAGAACTCTCAATCTTAATTCACAGCTATCAAACGAACCATAAAGTAGAGACTTGGGCGACACTTAGAAATCTTTTCGAGACCGAGTTTACCACCGAAGTGAGTGTTGATAGAGCCTGGCAGGAACTGGAGACAATGGGTTACGACTGGGGGGAATCTCCTCACAAATCCGCTTTCACACATCGTTTTATTTGCCAACATGCGGTGATTGCGACAAAACTCCCAAATGAAAAATTCCCCGACCATGATAAGACAATAAAGAGAAAATTGTGGTACGGCCTACCAGTCGCGTCGCGAGAGAAACTACAAGGATTCCTGGATGAAGGATATCCCCTTAAAAAATTCATAGACCGTCTCGAGCACGAACGCCAACTGTTCGAAGAGAGACACACTCCAAAGGTTAATATGATCCCAGCACATAAGAAAGAAGGAAAAGTGCTAGACGAAAAAGAAACAAATAGTTCCATACATTTCCCAAACTCCGAAACCACCAAAGACAACGTGGAGGAGCTAAGACAACAAGTCCGAGAAATTCAGGCCCGTTTGGCCCAAGAGAAAACAGAAAAACCACACTTCCACACGGGTCCTTCACAATTTGTAACACCCACTCGCAGGTATTGCGCTTATTGTCAGACACAAACACATGACCTTCAGGAATGTTGGAGAAAACCTCCATTAGGTCATTGTTTCGACTGTCGCAAATTTGGTTGCCGGACGGGAAATCAAAATTGTCCTGGACATACCCAGGGAAGTAACACTCAAACCCAATACTCAAGACAATTATCATGACTAGACGGTCACGATATTTCACCCACGATCCATGTAAATATTAACGGGAAAATAGTAGAAGCTATAGTAGACACAGGGAGTGGTTATACTTTAATCGAAGAATGTACCGCAAAACGAATCGGAGGGGAAATAAATAAACGACGGAATCCTCCTCACCTCGTAGGAATCACAGACACCCCATTGAAAATTCTCGGCATGATATGGGCAGAAATTGAAATCGGTGACGGACAAAAGTTTAAAAAGTGGTTCCCCATTATTCCAGACTCTTATCTCAACGGCGATGTGCTTCTTGGTTGTGATATACAGGGAGGTCCCGATATACGAGCATTCGGTATACGAGAATCCGATGATACGAGATGTGTAAATTAGGGTCAATTTTCAATATACGAGATCGAAAATCCAATGCTACGACATTCAAACTGGGGTGAGTAAAATTATCAAGTTCAAAATACTCGCCCTACCACTCCCAGTCTGGACAAAGGGGGATTTAGTTGACCCCAGTCAGGTCACCCCTAGCAAGCCGTGACCTGAAGGGTAATTAAGCATATGGCGCAGCCTAACATTTAGTGGTAATTAGCCAGGTGTGCGGCTCCAACCTTGGGACTGCAGTCAGTGACGTGAAGGGTAATTAAGCATATGGCGCGGCCTGATCCTTAGTGGTAATTAGCCAGGTGTGCGGCTCCAACCTTGGGACCGCAATCAATGACCTGAAGGGTAATTAAGCATATGGCGCAGCCTGATCCTCAGGGGTAATTAACCAGGTGTGCTGCCCCAATCTTAGGACCTCTACACTACCCTCTTTTGTATCACGTGGCGTCCCCTACAGTACAACGTCTTTTTTGCTTGTTATGCATGTTTTATGTTTAATTAATGTGCAGTTATGTTATTTTGTGTGCTATTTTCTCTTTCAGAATGCTTTTTCTACAGAATAGGTAGTACAGTGTGGGTAATATAGACGCTGTGTGTTTGTTGTGTTTGCTATAGTTTATTTTAGCTTGAAAAACACGTGTTTTTTTTTTTTTTTTTTAAATTGATGGTCCTGGAACCAAACCTATATTTTACCATTACTTATGTGTTTCGTTATACGAGATTTCGCTTTACGAGTATGCCAGGTGGAACCTAACTGCTCGTATCTTCGGGACCTCCCTGTACAAGCATGATACAAAAAAAAAAAAAAAAAATCTGTGTATATTTATGAAATGGAAAATAAAGTAACTTCACTTCTAAAAAAACAGAATAATTAGGCTTTCAAAATGGTAAACTCTTATTTAGCGACTCTGAAAAATTAAGTTACAAATAACATGGTCATATAAAAAGCTTCCCACATAAAATTTTGTGTATGATCATTAAACTTTTTCTTTATCTGCAAATGATGTTTATGTTTCACTTAATGTGATACTTGCTGCTGACTGCTAGCAATGATGTTATCAATGCGTGGGGGTATTCTTGATAAACTGACATGCATGTCATCTTCGATCCTTAATCTTGACCTATATTTAGTTTTCAGTGCTGTCATGGCTGAAAAGCTTGACTCACATAGGTAGGTGGTGGTGAAAGGTAACAACACTTTCATAGCTGCTCCATGAGAAATCGGGAACTCATGAAAACATTGAGCCCAGAAGGTTTCTAGTGGCACTGCACGGAATCGAGTCTTCATGGTACCATCAGATGATAGGTCAATGAGCTCCTCTAATAATTTTAACTGTGAGGCTTCTGGGAGCTTCATCTCAATATTCTTAATGAAGGGGTTTTCTATCCACTGGTAAGAAGCAGCCTGCTCCTCAGTTAGCTCAGGGAAATAGCTGTTGAATTTCTCCAACAACTTTGACAGGTGCAACATTACCTGTGCTTTGACTACATTGAAACTAATGCCTCTGTCTTGAATGAATGCATGCATATTTTCAAACATATCAGTGATTCCTGACGAGGTACGAACATGCCACAACTTGAGCTTTCTTTTGAAAGCCTCAATTTTTTGGTACTGAGAAATGTTGTTTGTGTTTGCACCTTGCATTGCTTTGTTCAGCTTATTTACTTCGCTGACTATGTCTGCCAGGTAGCTCAGCTGAAGAAGCCATTTATCATCATTAAAGAAATCTGCAAGCTCAGGTTTCTTCTCTGAGAGGAATGTACACAGCTCCTCCCTTAGGCTGAATAAGCGTGTGAGCATCCGCCCGCGGGACAACCATCTCACCTCTGTATGCATAAGTAGAGATATATAGTCTACACCTACTTCTTCACAGAGTGCAGCAAACAGTCTGGAATTTGTGGCCCTTGCTTTAACGAAGTTTGCATATTCTACAGCAGTGTTCATAACTGTGTGAAGCCCAGGCTCCAAGTCTTTTGCAGCGAGCATTTCTCTGTGCAAAAAACAGTGAGTTGCAATGGCATGGGGAGCAACTTCTAATATTCTGGTCACGACTCCTTTATGCCTGCCAGTCATGGCTGCGGCGCCATCAGTACATATTCCGATGCAATTAGTCCAACTGATTCCATTATCCTTCATAAAGTCATCCAGAGTTTGAAACACGTCCATTCCTGTAGTTGTTGTTCTCATCTCTTTGCAAAACAAAAATTCCTCTCGTAATTCATTCTCCCACATATAGCGCACAAACGCCAGTAGATGTGACATTTTGGACACATCTGTTGATTCATCCAGCTGGATGGCAAAGTCATTGTTACGGAGACGTGCAGTGCATTGTTCCAGTGTGTCTTCAGACATTGATGAGATGCGGTGTTTCACAGTGTCATTTGATATTGTAATTTTTGTTAATGCCTTAGCTTTTTCATCCCCTTGCATTTCCCTGACAATTTCAATTGCACAAGGCATCATTAATTTTTGCCCAATTGTGTGAGGCATTTTCTGTTGGCAAATTTTCTGAGCCACAATATATGAGATCTTAAGCAGTTTTTTATCCATAGTGGTAGTGGCCTTTAACCCGACTTGTGCACTGCACAGTTCTTTAGCTTTGCGCTCAAAAAATTCTCTTGACTTATCCTTGTACTGACAATGCTTTGCCTGGAAGTGCCTAATTCACTTGGAGGGCTTCATGGCTCATTGGACAGTACTCTGCAGCAAAGGACGCACTGTGGCTGTTCAACACCTTCACTTGTACTTACTACAAAGCCATAATTAAGGTAAATATCATCATATTTCCTAATTTTTGAGTCCATAACATGACCAGAACTAATCTTCCTCTTCCTCTCAACGGATGTGACCTCTGACTCATCATCTGAACATTTTTGCTCATCACTGTTTGTTTGTTAGTTCTTGTTTTGATGCGGACGGTCTAATAACATATTTGTCCATTTTCTTCACAGACAGGTAAACATCAGTCTGGAAAAAGAACGAAAAAAAAACTTTAAGGTGAAGGAGACCTACATATTTGTTGCAGTGTCAGTATTATAGTGGTCAAATGAAAAACAAGCAAACAAACAAATTAAACAACATTATGCGAAAACTTACAATCCACAAGGACAGCCAGTCACGCCACGTGTTCAGTCAGCAGCAGTCGTCAGCAGAATGAATACAGCTCTCGGGCTGAGCTCTGGGCAAGCGCTGTGTAACTATTGCATCATGTTATGCCACCCCGGAAGCAACGTTGCCAACAAATATAACTTCCTCACTTTTTTAAAGCATTTAGTGATAGGAACATTATAATATATTATACAAATCATCGCCACATTCTGAGAGATGCAACTAGCCAGGAAAAAACTAGAAAAAAAAATGGACATTTCGATTAAGACACATTGTGTAATCATGAATTATAAAAAACTGAGCCATGACAGGATTAACTGTTATATGTTGAATTCCCCATCCTGCGGACCCCTTGATAGGTTTCTGCGGCCCCCTAGGGGGCCGCGGACCCCTGGTTGAGAAACACTGGTCTAAAGGACTGGAGACCCTCATACACCACAGCTTCTCCCACCATGGTGTATTTACCTAGTTGTGTTTTACAGGGCCTGAGCTACACTTGTGTGGTCCCATCTCCGTATCGACATTTATCCAGTCTTTCTTTCAATTGGTGCACATTATGTGCCGATATCACCTCCTCGTTTAGTGTACGCCTCTTCAATTGGGTATATTGGTACTTTCAATCAGTAATTGAGTACGAGGTCAAAAGTACTTATTTCCCATGAATTTTTATGTGTTAAGAATGATGGTCATATAAAAAATTGTCAGTAATGCCACATTTTGCAGTTATCCGCCCTCCTCCATAACAAACCAGGGGACCCGTCGGGAATGCTGGGTTTTGGGCGGGGAAAGTGGAAACAAATTTTGCATGGGTAGTTGATTATGTGGATGACATAAAATATATCAGGTAAACACTCTATGGGATTACATAAGGCCTAAAATATAGAAAATTATATAACTACGGGAATTACCTTCCTATTCCTGGAAAATTATCTAGTTAAGTAATAAACTATTTAGTACAACAGTACAGCTGCAGTTAAATAAAATACATGGACATTGGTTACGTAACCTGACATAACTGGAGGGGGCTACGCCCACCCAGACCCCCCCTCCCCGCTAGTTCACTAACCTAACCTGGACATTGGTTGTGTAGCCTAACCTAAAGTGGGGATGAAGGGGGGATAACTGCAAAATCGGGCATTGTCGACGATTCTTAATGTGACCATCATTCTCAACACATCATAATCCATGGGCTCGTACTCAATTACAGGGAGGTCCCGAAGATACGAGCAGTTAGGTTCCACCTGGCATACTCGTAAAGCGAAATCTCGTATAACGAAACACATAACTAATGGTAAAATATAGGTTTGGTTCCAGGACCCCATCAATAAAAAAAAAATACTTGTTTTTCAAGCTAAAATAAACTATAGCAAACACAACAAACACACAGCGTCTATATTACCCACACTGTACTACCTATTCTGTAGAAAAAGCATTCTGAAAGAGAAAATAGCACACAAAATAACATAACTGCACATTAATTAAACATAAAACATGCATAACAAGCAAAAAAGACGTTGTAATGTAGGGGACGCCGCGTGATACAAGAGAAGGTAGCGTAGTGGTCCCAAGGTTGGGGCCGCACACCTGCTAATTACCCCTAAAGGTCAGGCTGCGCCATATGCTTAATTACCCTTCAGGTCACGCCTTGCAAAGGGGTGACCTGACTGCGGTTCCAAGGTTGGGGCCACACACCTGCTAATTACCCCTAAATGTCAGGCTGCGCCATATGCTTAATTACCCTTCAGGTCACGGCTTGCTAGGGTGACCTGACTGGGGTCAACCAAATCCCCCTTTGTCCAGCCAGGGAGTGGTAGGGCGTGCATTTTGAACTTGATAATTTTACTCACCCCAGTTGGAATGTCCTATCATTGGATTTTCAATCTCGTATATTGAAAATAGACCCTAATTTACACATCTCGTATCATCGGATTCTCGTATACCGAATGCTCATATAACGGGACCTCCCTGTACTGGATGAAAGTACCAAAATACCGGTATAAGTGCACTTTAAACCAATACACGATCGGTGGTTTTAAGTATCCTGAACATTTCGTTCTCGTCATAAGGAGTATTCCCATAGGTGGGCGCTATCGCGATTATCGCGATAACGATATCGGGTTATCGGTTATCCGATAATTTTTTCCCCGCGTTATCGATTCATCGGTATCGCCGATACTTTTGGTTCCAAACTAGCGATAATCGATAATTTTTTGGGGGGGTTCCAGTTTAGCACAGGGGCGAGCCGCGAGTGCCTTGAAGGGGAACATGCTGCAGAACCTGGTCTAGACTGTGGCTGTGCAAAAGACATTTTTAGTAGTTTAAACTTTCAAATGTAGTTATTTTACTTAAAAATAGTACTTTTCATTAGTGAAGAGACAGGATAAACATTGAATTTAGAAGATATTAGTGTGCAAAAGGTAAATTAAGGGTTTTCTAACAGTTTACTGATAGTATTTAAGATTTTTTATTTAGAATATCAATATCGTTATCGCTAGTACAGTATCGGAATTTTGGATTTATCGGTTATCGCCTTATCGGGTGATAAATTTATCGCCGGTTATCGATTATCGGTTATCGCCGATAAGGTTATCGTGATAAATTTTTTGGAAATACTTTGGAACTCATCCTTCCGGCTTTGACTGAAATGAACTACCGCACTGTATTGTATGCTTATTGTACTTCACATCTGTAAAGGTTCCAGCGTGCGCTCAGCCTTGGTTAACCCACACGGCCGCTATGAAATATGAGGTGCCTCAAAAAATTCTAAGTCCAGTTAGGTTAGGTTAGGTATACTTTGTGGTTAAGGTTAGGTTAGGTTAGGTTAGATATACTTTGTGGTTAAGGTTAGGTTAGGTTAGGTATACTTTGTGGTTAAGATTAGGTTAGGTTAGGTATACTTTGTGGTTAAGGTTAGGTTAGGTTAGGTATACTTTGTGGTTAAGATTAGGTTAGGTTAGGTATACTTTGTGGTTAAGGTTAGGTTAGGTTAGGTATACTTTGTGGTTAAGGTTAGGTTAGGTATACTTTGTGGTTAAGGTTAGGTTAGGTTAGGTTAGGTATACTTTGTGGTTAAGGTTAGGTTAGGTATACTTTGTGGTTAAGGTTAGGTTAGGTATACTTTGTGGTTAAGGTTAGGTTAGGTTAGGTTAGGTATACTTTGTGGTTAAGGTTAGGTTAGGTATACTTTGTGGTTAAGGTTAGGTTAGGTTCGGTTAGGTATACTTTGTGGTTAAGGTTAGGTTAGGTATACTTTGTGGTTAAGGTTAGGTTAGGTATACTTTGTGGTTAAGGTTAGGTTAGGTATACTTTGTGGTTAAGGTTAGGTTAGGTATACTTTGTGGTTAAGGTTAGGTTAGGTATACTTTGTGGTTAAGGTTAGGTTAGGTTAGATTTTTACATATAGTGACTTTGATGATTTTTTGGGGAGCCATAAATCACTTATATTTGCTTCCCCCACCCAAAAACCCCGTATTCCCACCAATTCCCCGGGCTTGTTGGCTATAGGGGGAAGAAAAAAAAGATAGGGGTGAAGGACTTCTTCCAATGTTTTACCAATTTTTTCGCTATCGCGCCCACCTATGAGTATTCCTAACCCATAAAAGAGCCGTCAGAAATTAAAAATAGCACAAGGGGGATCTGGGAGCGAAACCGTAATCAATGCCCAGGTTAGGTTACTTAACTAGCAGAGGGGTCTGCCCCCCAAGTTATCTCAGGAGAGTATTGGTTGAAACTGCATATTTACCAAAATACCTTCAATTGCACCCCAAGACACACTGGGGACCTAACTGGCGTCACCACGGATACCTTTAGGCATCAGCAAGACAAGTGGCTGGCTGGCTGGCATCCCAGACCCACCCACCACCAACGCCAGGATAGTGTAGCTCCACTGACAACACTCTGCCTTCAGTGGTCCAGGAGGCAAAGAACAGCCCTACATACAACACCTGCTGGACTGTGTGGCCACCCACAACTCCGTCAATAGCGGGCAAGATTCTTCAAAGGTATCAAAGGTAAGGTAATACAAATTAATCTGATAACTAACCTGGCTGCCTGGCTTTTCGCTTTTTGCTGTTTGACTTTGATGATTTGATCTCCAAGACAGCTTGATCTTGATCTTAAAAGTAAAGGTGATTCATTTTCTTTGAATCGGCTGTTCATGTTCAAAACCAAAGAAATCAAACAGAACCACAGACAAGCTCACAGTTATAATTTAATTCACATATACCACATTTTTTTCCAAAAAAAACCTTTTGTTGTGGCATTCCCTTTAGATAAATACCCTTGAATCTGGGTAACATGTTATCGAAAAAGGTACCCTGTCCTTGCAAGCGCCAAGCAGACGACAGCTGGGAAACAAAACGAAGAGACAGAGAGAAGAATTCTGTTGTTTTCTGGGCTTCACCTGTACAATGATAGCGCAATATTGCTGCATTATAGTGATATTACCTGCAGAGACAACACACCAAAAATACAGGCATCGGATGAGCCATCTATGTCATAAACGACCTTAGTGTGGTGTGTGAGGCTACGTGTTGCATCATCAGTGAGTGAGTGAAACAGCTGATCTGAGTGAAACAGCTGAGCGGAGGGGAGAACCGCTGAAGAGCAATGTCGGTCTTACGTAACAGAAGGACCGGAGGGGTATTTTGAGCACCATGGATTGTGTAAAACATTGATCAGTGGGATGTGTTGGTAGTGTTGACAACTTGTGTGCCGTCAGTGTTGAGTTGCGAAGAGGAGGAGGAGGAATCTTTTTGCCCTACTCTACGTTTACTGTCTCAAGGTTAGTGTGTATGTTTGTGTGTGCGCTTTGTGTGTGTGTGTGTATAGGATTATTTTCAAAGTTAAGGATGGTGGTAAGCATGATTACCTACCACCTACTAAAGTGGGGTATTATTTTACTATTGGACCACAATTATCTACACAATTGGGGGTATGGTTTACCTTAGTTTACCTTAATAGATTATGAGAAACTTTCTCTCTGCGAGTTTCCGTAGCAAAATACTATTTTCAGAGATATAAAATGTTTTTGGTAAGAATTAAGGAGAGATCGAGGGTGGAGTGGACTTGCGCCTTAACTCTTCTTCTTGTGACCTGCATCGCCTCGTGTTTTTACCTTGACGCGGACACTTTTTTTTTTACGTGGAATTGGGTTAGGATAGGAGGTTATAACTTGGGGTTAGGTTGAATTAGGCTAGGTTAGGTGGTTAAAACGTGGGGTTAGGTTAGTTAATATTTTCTACTCCTTTACTCTCCTTCCTACCAAAAACATTTTATATCTCCGAAAGTGCTAATTAAGTGCACCAAGGTATATTGTGCTCAGAAATCTTGATATACAATACCGATGCACTGTTATTAATCTACTTTCACCCATTTCCTTTACTCATTCTTGCATAATTTCTTCTGTTATTCCCTTCTTACCGTATGCGAAATCATGTAAAATAAACTAGCACTTACATAGGCTTCTCATGTGGATGTGTTAAATTGAACACCTGGCGTAGGAACAGTGGGGGCAGGGGAGTCAGTGCTCCCCGCCTTTTATGTGTGGATGGGGGCGACATTTACTACCTCTCCCTTAAAATAACTCTGATAACATGTCCTGCCACCATGGCTGCCAAGTTGTTGGTACTTAATGGGTTTTTTTCTTCTTCTTCAAATGGTCTTGTAAAATGAAGGCTCAACTGATCAATTTCTACAAACGTGGATCAATACGCGTTCAATATGCTGAGGAGCTCAATATGCTGATGAACCCAATAAGGTCATGTGTCCATTGGGGAAATCCCTCCTTGACATGATGACGCAATAAAGGAATGACGTCAAAGGTTCCTGAAGGAAGCCGGTAGTGAATCCTTAGCCTGTGTAGCAGTAGCTACAGAGAGGAGACACAGTGAGGGACGAGGAGAGCCGCGGAGTTGACATTTACAGGATTTACTGTAAGTTATGCTTATGATTTATGTTTGAATTTATAAATAAAGGTGAAGTCAATACTACTATAGGGGCGCAATTTGTAGCTCGTTGACTCACCTACGGAATTATATTTACTGAAGAATTTGCTTGCCCTCCGCATATTACTTGACAGCGTTCATATACTTCCTGGCAGCTATTTTTTTATGAGTGAATATATTTTTTTTTCTTTAAAGAATATTTACGAAATTAAGTGAGTGTCAGAATCAGATAGGAAATTAAGAAGTTAAAGTTTTGTTTCTAGCATGACCACGTATACTTACTTACCTTCCCTGTGGCG
>JACEEZ010008038.1:285000-317800 GCA_016584305.1 Chionoecetes opilio
TATATATATATATATATATATATAGATGTTTCAGGGTGACAAAGACACTCGTCATACTTGGGGTTGTTTATGCGCAACGTTTCGCCAAGGCACTTGGCATCATCAGGCTAAAAATAGTTAAAAATTTAATATATTGTAATGCTAAAAAGCGAACATCTAAAAAATTAATTCTAAGAAACAATAAAATATTCCTATATTATCTAAAATTACTAACTAGTAAATAAAATATAGTTTGTACTTAACGGACCTTGGTGTGTATGCTGTCTGAGTTGGTAGAGGACTGAATGAACACTAGTTTCGTGGGTGACATTTCAGCTTGTGTGGGGCGATCGAACCGAGAGTCGGGCAATCGAAACAGTGGTAGTCATTTGAGTATATGTAGTTGGTGTGAAATGACTTGGTTATTAAGATCAGGGGACAAATGCTTGATGTGTATAGCTTCTAATAATTTGGTGTCACTAGGGTAGTGTGCCTTGGATAAGATACTAAAGTCATTCATAGAAAAAGGGTGATCTAGATCATGTGAGTGTGAGCGGATTGCAGATTGCGAAGGTGAAGAAATGGGTCGACTAGTACGTGCAGAAACACCTTTATGCTCAGAAAGCCTAAGGGTTAGATTCCTTGTCGTCTCGCCGACAAGGAATCTAACCCTTAGGCGCTCAGAAAGCCTAAGGGTTAGATTCCTTGTCGTCTCGCCGACAAGGAATCTAACCCTTAGGCTTTCTGAGCATAAAGGCGTTTCTGCACGTACTGGTCGACCCATTTCTTCACCTTCGCAATCTGCAATCCGCTCACACTCACATGATCTAGATCACCCTTTTTCTATGAATGACTTTAGTATCCTATCCAAGGCACACTACCCTAGTGACACCAAATTATTAGAAGCTATACACATCAAGCATTTGTCCCCTGATCTTAATAACCAAGTCATTTCACACCAACTACATATACTCAAATGACTACCACTGTTTCGATTGCCCGACTCTCGGTTCGATCGCCCCACACAAGCTGAAATGTCACCCACGAAACTAGTGTTCATTCAGTCCTCTACCAACTCAGACAGCATACACACTAAGGTCCGTTAAGTACAAACTATATTTTATTTACTAGTTAGTAATTTTAGATAATATAGGAATATTTTATTGTTTCTTAGAATTAATTTTTTAGATGTTCGCTTTTTAGCATTACAATATATTAAATTTTTAACTATTTTTAGCCTGATGATGCCAAGTGCCTTGGCGAAACGTTGCGCATAAACAACCCCAAGTATGACGAGTGTCTTTGTCACCCTGAAACATCAAGATGTACCAAATAAGAAAATCAATTATATATATATATATATATATATATATATATAATATATATATATATATATATATATATATATATCCTAGTATATTAGTATGAACACAATACTTGCATTTCAATTTTCACTGCACTAAGATGTTACTGAATGATAAATTTTCATAACTATACATTAATACTTATGAAAATGTTGTTATTCAAATTCATCAGTTAAAGATAGTTAGGATCTGAACTGCAAAAAAAAAGCTCAAGTACATAACACCTTGCAACTGAGGATGTCGCCACTCTTCTCCTTTAGTAAATCTGGTAATGCTGTCAGTGCTGCAGAGAATGCCAAGGCTGTAAACATAAAACATTTCAACATAACTTCAACAAGCAACAACTATATATATACATATATATATATATATATATATATATATATATATATATATATATATATATATATATATATATATATATATATATACAGAAAATCAATCATCCTACATATTTCCTCCCACTCATGTTAAACGGGCATTCCAGAAGACCCAAAATTTAAGAAATAGAAAATAGTAGTAGAAGGACGGCTCAGAAACATAATGTACGAGTCATCCACCAGCAGAGCTGGGCAGTATTTAAATACATTGTATTTAAATACGTATTAAATATTGTGTTTAGAATGTATTTAAATACATTGTGTCATGTATTTAAATACGTATAATACTTTATGAGTATTTAATACATTGTATTTAAATACTTATAATATAAATGTATTTTTAAAAACAGATTTAATCTTGATAAAAAACTTTCAAACCCTATTAAAAAGTGAAATTTTTTCAGTTTGTGCAAAGCCTTATATACTTTCTCTCACTCTCCTTTATCTCATTCCTCTCTCCTATCTTTCTTTTTCATCTACTATTTCCTTCTCCGCATCCTCCTCCTCTTCCTTCCGTCTCCTCTTCATCCATCCACGCGATGACAAGATTCACGATATATCACATACTGGCTATGATGTGTATAAAATTATGTCGGCTATATATACTATAATTCATAGCCAGTTGTGATATTATCGTGAATAGTTTCATCGTGTGGAGATAAAGATGGGAAGATAGGAAGGGAGAGGGAGTAGAGAGAGAGAGAGAGAGAGAAGAGATTAGAGAGAGATAGAGCGAGATAAAGGAAGCACGTGAAGCACACACGCCTATGTAAGCGTGGAAGGATGATTGCTGTTGCGGGCGACAACCCAGACCCCTCTGTGGCTTACCAGCTGCAATGGACCTCGTAGCTTTACTAGTGCTTACATATCATTGCCGAATACAGTTTTGCCATCTCTCGTAGCGGTCTAGTAACTTCGACCTCGTAACAGGGTATCGCTGGTAAGTTTGCTGAATCCGGCCCCTGGACTGTAGGCGGAGGCGCATCTGATCAGACCACACTGGATGTGAGTGTGTGTGTGTGTGTGTGTGTGTGTGTTTGGTGATGAAAAGCCCCCCCCCAAAAAAAAATCCAGACCAGTCTGATGTGAATCAAGGGTGAAATGGAGCATACACTACATGTTTTTTGATGTACTATATACCTAAAAACAAACACGCGCACATGCTTAGTAATTATCATTGAGATAAAGTGAGTTGGGTGAGGGAGTACTCAAGTGGCAGGTGGAGGAGGGGGCGAGGGATGCTGCAGGCAGGAAGTGGCGATGTAAATATAGTATAAGGTGAAGCAGGGGCTTGACGGAGGTGAGTGGCGTGGCATGTACTAAAAGGGTGTTACCTGTTACAGATGGCGGGCCGTGAGGAGACTTCGGACGAGGAGGAAATTGAAGACTCGATGCTTCTGAGGTAAGGATGAGAGAGAGAGAGAGGGGGGAGAAAAATAGGGGTCAGAGAGAGAGAGAGAGACAGATGAGAGAGAGAGAGAAGTTAGACGAGATCGAGAGAGCAGAGGCGAGAGTAGAAATAGAGATAGAGAGAAAAGGAACAACCGGACTGGAGGGGCGGAAAGGACGAAAAGTAATAAATAGAGCTTTCCCAAACTTGATTTCTTGGGTAAAGTGAAAAAGTTGTGCGAAATTTATGATCGCTGTCCAATAATTTTATCTATGATATAGAAAAGAGGCGCTGCATTACGTGTACTTGTGAGTGTATTTGTAATTTCAAGACTATTGCATAATGCTACAAACACAGCACGTGTACCCACCTAAGTTCACATAGAACAGTGCAAGTTATGTACTCATGTTTTTCATGTGATGTTGTCTTTGCATGGGTTGTATTCTAAACCTAACTTGTCAGTGTTACAGAATGGCTTTTTCTTCGAACATTCCAAAATCACATAGATAAATCTTGTCCCACTTACAAGATCTTAACTTGGTCAACCATGACAAGATTGTGTTCGTCAACATGACAAGATTTTAACTTTGTCTTTCATTACAAGATGCTTCTTGTACATTGTGACAAGATGAAATTTTGTCTTCCATGACAAGAAGCATTTGTCATGGAGAAAAGGTAAATCTTGTCATGTTGAAGAACACAGAACCTTTGTTCATGGTTGACAAGTAAAATTTTGTCAGACAAGATTTCTCTTGTGATCACGTTCGCAGACCATGTTGTTTTCTAGTCACCAATAACAAGTTGTTGTTTTTTTAGGATGAATCTTCACCATCTCCGACTTCTCTACATTGCTGCCGTTGTTACAACGTGCTATCGTTGCTGTTACAACGAAACTTTCAGATTTTCCATGTAACGTGTAGATGTTTCATTGTGAGACAACCCCCTGAGGAACAAATAATGAAATTATATATATATCATATATAGATATCTATCTATATAGTATATATATATTAGATGTTTCCCAGGTGACAAAGACACTCGCGGCATACTTGGGTGTTGTTTATGCGCAACGTTTCGGTGCCAAGGCACTTGGCATCATCAAGGCTAAAAATAGTTTAAAAATTTAATATAATTGTAATGCTAAAAAGCGAACATCACTAAAAAATTAATTCTAAGAACAATAAAATATTCCATATATTCATCTAAAATTAAACTAAACTAGTAAATAAAATCTATAGTTTGTACTTAAACGGACCTTGGTTTGTGTATGCTGTCTGAGTTGGTAGAGGGACTGAATGACACTATTTCGTGGGTGACATTTCAGCTGTGTGGCGGCGATCGAACCGCGAGAGTCGGGCAATCGAAACAGTGGTAGTCATTTGAGTATTGTATTTGTGTGAAATGACTTGGTTTATTAAATCAGGGGACAAATGCGATTCTTGATGTGTATAGGCTTCTAATATTTGGTCCTAGGGTAGTGTGCCTTGGATAAGATACTAAAGTCATTCCATCAGAAAAGGCGGTGATCTAGATCATGTGAGTTGAGCGGATTGCAGATTTCGAAGGTGAAATTAGGGTCGACTGAGTACGTGCAGAAACACCTTTAATGCTCAGAAAAGCCTAAGGGTTAGATTCCTGTCGTCTCGCCGCAAGGATCTAACCCTTAGGACGCTCAGAAAGCCTAAGGGTTAGATTCCTTGTCGTCTCGCCGCACAAGGCTCTAACCTTAAGCTTCTGAGTCATAAAGGCGTTTCTGGCACGTACTGGTCGACCCATTTCGTTCACCTTCGCAATCTGCAATCCGCTCACACTCACTGATCTAGATCATCCCTTTTCTATGATGACTTTTAGTATCCTATCCAAGGCACAACTAACCCTCGTGGAACAAATTATTAGGAAGCTATACACTCAAGCATTTGTCCCCTGATCTTAATAACCAAGTCATTTCACACCAACTACATATACCAAATGACTCCACTTTTTCGATTGCCCGACTCTCGGTTTTCGATCGCCCCACACAGGCTGAAAAATGTCACCTAACGAACCTAGTGTTCATCAGTCCTCTACACCAACTCAGAACAGACTACAACTAAGGTCCGTTAAGTACAAACTATATTTATCAGTTTACTAGTTAGTATTTTAAGATAATATATGAATATTTTATGTTTCTTAGAATTAATTTTTTAGATGTTCGCTTTTTAGCATTACAATATATTAAAATTTTTAACTATTTTTTAGCCTGATGATTGCCAAGTAGCCCTTTGGCATACAAACGTTGGCGCAGTAAACAACTCCCATACTGTATGGGGAACGACGTATATCATTTGTCACCGTCTGAAAACCATAAAGAATGTACCGAAAGTAAGACAATCAATTATATATTATATTATTATATATATATATAATATAATATATATATATATAAATATATATATATACTATTATATATATCCTAGTATAATTAGTAATGAACACAATACTGTGCATTTCATTTTCACTGCACTAATGATGTTACTTGCAATTCATAATTGTCATACTATACATTAATACTTCATGAAAATGTTTATCAAATTCATCAGTTCAAAGATAGTTAGGATCTGCCACTGGCAGAAAAAAAGCTCAAGTACAACACCGTTGCAACTGAGGATGTCCGCCCTCTTGCTCCTTTAGTAAATCTGGTAATGCTGTCAGTGCTGCAGAGACTGTTGCCAAGGCTGTAAACTTAACAGTTCACCATAACTCAACCAGCAACAAATATATAAATATACATAATTATATATATTAAATAATATATATATCTATATATATATATATATATATATATATATATCTATAGGATAGTAGATATATACAGAAAATAAATCATCCTACATATTTCCTCTCCTACTCCATGTTAACCGGGCGATTCCAGAAGACCCAAAATTAAGTAACTAGAAAATATGTAGTATAAGGACGGCATCAGAAACATAAGTAGCGAGTCATCCAACCAGCGAGAGCTGGGCAGAATCATCTTAAATACATTTGTATTTAAATACGTAATTTAAATACATTTTGTTATTTAGAAACTTTATCTAATAAATACATTGGTGTCCATGTATTTAAATACATTATTTAAATATCTTTAATGAGTAATTTAAACATACATTGTATTTACATACTTATATATATAAAAATGTAAATACTTTTTTATCAGTTCATTTGAGCCATAAACACCGCCCAAAACTATCTGGCAACCCGGATGTTACATTGAACCAGTGTTCCCTGCTGTCAGGCAATTTCTTGATTTGAAGGAAATTTAGGCCTGATAAGATAATATCTAAGGAAAGCCCAAAGATCTAATGGAAATTCCTAAGGAATCCATATTTTTTTCGGCAATGTTAAGAATTTTGTGTTATTTTAAAAATGTATTTACAAATTATTTAACTACACATATGATTGTATTTAGATAATTTAGTAGTGTTAATCTACATTCCGTAAGACCGTGTGTGTGTGTATTTAAATACATTTACTCCATAGATATTTTAGTATTTACAATACATGTGCGATGTACTTTTATTGCCCAGCTCTGTCCCACCAGTCATTCACGCATATTCCTTCCACACCCCGTTGGCTAAGTGCAGACAATGCCATTTTCATGAAAAAAATCAGTATCATGCAAAGAAACAAGTTTAATTACACCTTGCCTCAAAGTCAGTTTTCACACCACGCGGAGGTGATGATTCGTCATGTATGCTTATATATTTTGCAGCCCCTTATGGTACACATAGTCCTGAAAATGTTCCAAACAAGTGAAGTTTAATGATGTTTGTTTTAAAGACAGCGAAAAAAAAAATTGTTCCCCTGATGTGAAAAATAATGTTAGGCATATAGGGTTAAATTCAATGACTCACTTCAAAAGATTGTAAGGCCTGGAGGTGCCACATACAACAGGGCGCGAGGATGCGACGTACAAGGAGCTCATGAAATTCTGAAACTCACCACTGCGGATGTTCCTGAGCAATATTTTTCAAGGACAGTCCTGCCTTCTTACCTGGGGTTGATGTTCTCATATTAACCCTTCCCTGCCCCGTGATCAACATTCAACAGAAAGTTGGGTGAAGGCTGTGCACCAGACACTACCTTTGTTATCACACCAAAACATGTCACACGGTACAAATGAAAAGCAGCAATAGTTTCCCTTACATCATGGGCGAGATGAAGAGAATATAGAGCAGTCAAATTATACAAGATCACTAATAGCATGATAATGACAAAATACAACCGTCATCCTCCACCAATGGAACACATTCAACAGAAAGATGGGTGCAGCTTTGGGCACAAGACCCACCTGTTGTATCACAGAATAGAATGATAATGGAAAAATAACCCGTCAATCCTCCACCATGGAAAGCCTTCAACAGAAAGAGTTGGCCCTAACTTACCTCAGTACACCATGATGAAGGCAGCGCCTGAGTGGCGTGGGTCATCTCTTCAAGGCGCTGCCCGCCGCTGCGCAGCAGCCTATTGGGTACTGCTTGTCTCACCCTACTGGAGCCTTCCAGCCGTCCGCGCTGCGCCGTTAGAGCTTCAACATTATCTATTCAATATAAAGAATACACAAGGTAAACTCACCTCCCCCTGGCGTCGAGGCAAAACCGAGATCCTTTGTTGCGCATGACGTGATGGTAATCGACGCCCAACGGCGCCAGCCGTTCAATATTTTATGGCCTCAACTGAGGCCCCGACGCCGACACTGACACGCCTGACACACTAACCTCTCTCTCTCTCTTCTCCTCCATCGTCGGTATTCATCTCTCTCTCTCTCTCGTGTCGTCGTCTCTCATCGACGATCCTCCTCGTCTCTCTTCTCTCGACGCTCTCTCTCTCTCGGATCTCTCTCTCTCTCATCGTAACCACACATATCATTTTAAATCCTTTGTGATCATATTGTGTACTTCGAGAGAGAGAAGAGGAGAGATAGAGATAGAGAGTAGGAGAGAAGAGCGAGCGAGAGAGAAGAGAGAGAGAGAGAGAGAGAGAGAGAGTTTCTAGCTGAGCACACAAGCTGGGGACGAAGAACACCTTTGCTTGATGCCGCTTTTTACCCGCTTACGGGAGCAAGCAAAGAGTTTAGGGATTCCGCATACCTGACATGAGGCAAGGCCAGCCATATATTGTTCTTAATGTTCTTATGTTGCTTATGTTCATACCATCCTCCCTTCCCTTACCTTCTCCTCCTCCTACCCCTTTCCCTACCGACCTCCCTCCTCCTCCTCCTCCTCCTCCCCTCCTCCCCTCCTCCTCCTCCTCCTCCTCCTCCTTCCTCCTCCTCCTCCTCCTTTTTTCTCCGTTTCACTCAAAGCAGCCAAATTTAGTTCCCGGCAAAGCCATCTACCATCTGGGGCCCCGATATTACAAGCTTGTTACTTAATGCCCGGTGGGTATACTTCAACAAATTTCATGATTTAGGAGGAACGAGTTTATTCAGAACAATACGACATCATCGGAATTTCAGAGTCATGGATCGCTATACAAAAGTAGAATTTTTTTGGCTGAATTTAGGCGATACGAGGTGGTATAACTTATTAAAGTTCACGAAAGAAACGAAGAGCAGGAGGAGGTGTATAATTATATGGATACAGGTCCTGCCTTCGAGCCCTTGTAGGTATCCAAACACGAACTGAACCAGGTAATGTAATTTTCGTTCACCTAAAATCGTCATTCTCAAAAAGTATAATTGTGGGTCCTGTTTATCGGGGGGGGGGGGGGCCGACCATCTCAAACAAATACATCGTGTCGTAAGACTCCTATGAACAAATATTGGAAATTAGTTTCTCAGAACGCAAGTTAATATTCGTTGATTTTAATATTACCCGTTACATTGAGGGCGGCTCGCTTACAATGACATTCGGGGCACACTCTCTATTCAAATTCAAGAAAGTGCTTTATTACCAACACGTGGTCATCCAACGAAGGCGAAAAATATCTAGAATCTTATTTTCACAACTAGCGAAAATCGTGTCCATAACGTTACCGTCGGATCCTAACTTTAGTAGCAGTACCACCGGGTGTGCATTACTTTCAGTATTAACAATCAGTAGACCAGCGAAGATCCTAACAGTAAGAAAAAGTTTCTTGATTATCGAAAAGGCAGACCCCCCTTTTTTTCCCAGAAAACTAAAAAGAATCTTAACGAACACCGATTGGAATGTTATCTCGAACCGTAACGACATAATGTAGCATGGCATGAATTCACCGGTAAGCTTCAACTTAGCATACACATCCTCAATACCGATGCGATATAGGTGTCGAATCTTTTCAAAACATTACACCAGCAATGAGTGGACCCGCGAAAAGTCAAGGACTAGCCTTGCAGCTAAAAGCGTGCATATGAAAACACATAGAAACAAAAAATGAAGAACGAAAAAAACGCGATCTACGACAGAATTAGACGACATAGCGACGAAAAAACTCATTAAACAGAGCCATAAAAATTTTGAAGTAGACGTATTGCCGTGAAATGGTAAATCAACCCCTAAATAATTCTACAGCTATGTTAAAAGAACAAAGTAAGTGACGTCAATACCATAGGACCGTTGGAAATGAAAAATGGCTACACACAGAAAATGGAAGTATCTATTGCGATACTCTAATAACTTTTTATGCATCATGTCCTTCACAGTGGAAAACCACTCAATAATCAACCCATCCCGAAACCCAACGAACAAAGGTACTTGGCCTCACCTCATTAAACCCTTTTCAGGAATGTTACATTTTGCTCGGCGATAAACATTAGACATGAAATAAACAGACTCCTGGTCCTGATAAAATTTCGACCACGCATATTAACAGAAGCAAGAACGAAATCGTAAAGACCACTTTTCCACTTATTTAATAAAGTCCTTTACTCACCGGAAATGTATCCGTGCAATGGAAACTAGCAAATGTCACCCCATATTTAAAAAAGGAGCAAGTCGATCCGCGGAACCATCCTGCCACAAATCAGTTTAACCATCTATTAGCTGTAAAACATTAAATGAATCCATCATAAGATACAAAATCGTTAAGTTCTTAGAAGACAATGACATAATCAAAGACTCGCATCATGGACTTCAGAAATAAAACGCTCCATGCCCTCTCAAACTTACTTGATTTTAAACAATAGTGTATTTCAAAATGTACACAGACACGAGGGCAGTAGACTTAGATTTACCATCGATTTTCAAAAAGCCGTTCGACAAATTCCTCATAACGTCTCATTAGCAAGTAAAAGCCTCAATGGTATAACAAGGCCATCTTTCCAAATTGGATGAAACTGGCGGTCAAATCTTACACAAGGGTGGTAAATACTGGAAAATTCTTCTGACTGGACCAGTGTAAATAGTGGTGTTACTACAAGGATCAGGTTTTCTCGGACCTATCCTGTTCATCTAAATCTACATAAATGACATTGACGAGGGAATCAATGCAGGATATCTCGAATTTGCTGATGAAACGAAAATCACAAACATAGCCTCTACAGAATCCTCGCGCCAACTCATTACAAAACTACTAAAACACAGCTAACGGAATGGTCAAGAACACATGGCACATGACTTTCAACCTTGCAAATGCCATGTACTGACATATCGTAAATAGACAACCCTCATCAAAAGTTACGTGAATGAAGACGATTTCCACTAACAGTGTTGATAAAGAAAACAGATTTATGCGTTATAATCTTCAGAAAGATCATCCAACCGGGGAATAACCAAATTATAGAGCGTGTAAAACCTGCAAATAATTGGTTGGGCTTTATTGGACGAACCTTTTCAGTTTTCAAAGTCCTGAAAAAGTTAAGGCGATAATACGCCACTTGCTTTTTTAACGTCGCCTTGTTCGCCGCGCCCACCATCTAGAATACTGTGTGCAGTTCTGGTCACTCTTATTGCATAAAAAGGACATAGAGAAACTAAGAAAAAAATACAGCGAAGAGTGAACCAGAAATGAATCACCTAGATTGCGAATAAATGTCCGAAAATCGGCTCAACGACGAAACTTAACTTATTACCCGCTAAAACAAACAGGATATAATAGTTGACGCGTCATCGAAGTATTTTAAATCTTCAACGGATTTACAACTGTATTCCCAGAAATCTTTTCACGCTCAGACCGGTCAAGCTCAACTAGAAACAACGGATTTAAAATACAGGCGAGGAAACGGTTTGTACGAACGGAAGCAAAGTATTCTTCAGTTCACACACCGTGTTTGTAACGTATGAATGGCTGCCGTCGAGAAACGTAGTAAACCCCAATACAATATGAATCATTTTAAAAGTCGCCCTCGATACAATATTTTCATAATCAAATCCCCGGTTGTCCACTTGTTTATCTTCGGAATAAAAATTTATATCTCGCGGCCTCTGAACCTTTACTCGGTCATTTGCGTCAAAATGATTTGGGGCGGGATCGCGTCTACACACCCCCTCCCACAACGTCCCTCAGACAGCCCCGATTACAACGGTCACTACTACAACTTTTGACCTGTGACGGCTTGTGGTTTCAGTAAGGGCCCTGGTCAGTTGTTAGTGACCACCTCGGGATTTATATACCAGGGGTCACTGCTGCAGGGGGCATTGGAATGCAGAATTAAAGCACAACGAAGACGCGTCCTACTTGGAGTGCCCTACCAACAACAGCAGTGGATTGAAACGGAGCTGGGCCTGATTGAGACTGCATGCCCAAAAAACTCACCCGACACTTGCAAAAAGTTGTCCCAGAAAGCGGCCAGTGCAACGTCTGCCGCACCACCCCTGACTCGTCCACCTGAGACTACACCCACACTGACATTAGACCTCATAACACATCACGATATCCCCGAGTTAACGGTTACCACTACTACTGTCCTCTCGACCTGTGACGAGGCTGTGGATTCGTTATGTGTCCTGACATTTAGTTACACCATCGGGATTTAAGGTACCAGAGGTCACTGCTGCAGGAGGCATTGCACAGTGTAACCACCCGGCCGTCCCTACATGGTAAAAGTACCACAATCCGCAGTGGATTTAACGGATCTGGGGCCTGATTGGACTGCTGCCATTCCCAAGAAAGTCGCCAGGCAAGGCTGCCGCAAACCACCCTTTGAACCTCCACACTGTGTTCACACCAATTAAAAACCCACATAACATGACCTATCTAGCAAGTCACTACACCTACCCCACACTTCTATAGTAGTTAGCCATAGATTACAGCTTTCAACTTTCCTTCCTCACAAAATTCCATGCAGTTTTTCTATATTGCAATGGTATCACTTCTTTTCCGGCAGCTTCGGGCTGGAGGGCATGGTGGGTAGTAGGAATATCCTTCCTACTTCCTATCCTTTCTTCATCTCTTAATTATCTAGTTAGATGTAGTGTAGTTAAAGCAAACTCTTGTAAGGACTATCGGTCTGTTGCTGTTTGGTGTTATTCCTTTTGTATTCCTTTGTAGTCCTCCTCCTCCATCCTCCTCCTCCTCCATCTTTTCCTCTTTAACTCTCACCCTCTTCCTCGCCCTCTACTCTTATTGACGTCACTTCCCCCTTGCCCAGCGCGGGCAAAAGTGAGGTGACGTTACTTTCTGTCTCTTTAACCTTGTAATCTATTCCTCCACAAGAAGTTTTTGAACTTTTTATCGTCAATTTTCAGCTGCCATGCATTCCGTTCAGATTGACTGCATTATAGTTAAAATGTCGAATCTATAAGGCGAATTTTGTGAGAGAAGCGGTAAGAGCCGGCTTCTTACGCTTCCTTGCGCTTCTCCTCTCTTTTCGTGCCTCACCATAAAAACGGGCCTGACAGTGGTGTTCAGCGTGGCCACCGCGGATGATAAGGCCTGGTACATTGCCCGTTGACGTCATCACATACGGATACCACCCGCTCCGCTCCCCGATAACAAGTTGTACCTACCTATATAATGGTTTCATCAGTATAAAGAATTATACTGTATCCTTTCGGAAATGTTTGTTCTATAATATTATCAAATAAAAAACCCGTAAAACACACAAAAAAATAGCCATTATGAGACTTTCAAGAAATTACATTACTTAGACTCTTCCCCTTTAATATTTGCTCGCAAAACATTTTACGTGGATAATATCATAGAAGCGGAATTTAATTAAGCTTTCATTTGATATATTTCATTTATTGATAAATTAATTAGCGGCACTGCATAAATTAAGCGTTGAACTAAATATGACGAAAAAATCATGAATCGGGTACTTTCCTACCTAATTATAAGTTTATCATATAAAGATATATACTGTTATAACTTCGAAATGTTTTGTTCTATAATATTATCCATAAAAAACCCAAACACCTAAAGAAATGCCATTTATGAAGGGACTTTTACGAAATATGCATGAACTTAAACTTTTCCGCCATATTAATATTTTGAGTGAAAAAAACTTTTACATGGAAGAATACCATAGAAGCGAAAATTTAAATTAGCTTTCATTGATATGTTTCTCCTTTTTCTGTTAATGAATGTAGAACCATGCATAAATTATGTGTTAACTAAATAAATAACATCATCACTCGTGAAAAATTACCCTATTTCATGATGTTTTTATTTATTTAACGCTACTTATGCATGGTTTCTATTCATTTAAGCAGAACAAGGAAATATATCATGGCCAGCTCAATTAGATTCCGCTCTATGGAATATTCTCCATGTAACAAAAAAAACAATTCACAAAATCATTAAATGGCGAAAAGTTTAAGTCATGCATATTTCTTGAAAGTCTCATAATGGCATGTCTTTAGTGTGTTTTAACGGTTTTTTTTATTTGATAATATTAAAAGAACAAACATTTCAGACGACGATATAACACGTATCTATTTTATTACTGATAACATATATTGGGTAGGAAATTCCGATTTCATGATTTTATTATACATACTTACGATTAACGCTAATATTATGCATGCCGCTAATTCATTTATCACTATAGACTACAATAGTCAATTGGAAAGCTAATTAATCTCCGCTTCTATTGATAATTCTCGCTTATAAACTGTTTGCGAGCACCCAATATGTTATAATGGCGGACAGAGTTTAAGGTTCAAACTAGGCATATTTCTTGAAAGTCTCATAATGGCATTTCTTTGTGTGTTTTACGGTTTTTTTATTTGATAAATATAGAATAAAACAATTCCGAAGATACACGTATATCTTTTATACTGATCAACATTATATTATTTAGGTAAACTTGTCACGAAGGGAGCGGAGCGGGCTGGTACTCCTTATGGTGTGACGTCACGGGCCGATGTACCAGGCATTGTCTCTCGGATGGTCTCGGTCTCGAGGCTTCCGCTCGCCCGCTCGGCAGAACAAGTCACACAAAGCTGATAATTTGTAAACATAACACCACACTGACGAAGTGTACCGTCGAATGAAAGCCATTAATAATTACGATAACTGACTGACGATATTGTTGAAACTGGATCAACAACACATATCCTTACACATTTACATCGTTTTTTTGCTGCAATAAAACCAAGGACTATTAATAGGTGCAAGGTAAAGAGGCGGGGCACCTCACGGACATCCATGGTGCTGGCTGGGTCGAGTTCCACATTAGTGGACTTATTTTTTATGGAACCGCTGCACCGATGGCAAGGGGCAGGTGTATAATGAGGGATTTCATTAACTGGGGCCATCATCGGGGCCCGCCAGTGCCCGGGGAATTTTCCGCTTTAGTGTTGTGCTGATTTAATATTTTAGTCTTGGAAGATAGGGGGGGCTGGTTTTCAGTCTTGGCTTTGCAGCTAATTTGCTATGGAGGAGCGTAGAAAGAAGGATCACGTTAACTCCTATCATAAAAGAGTTAAAGTGGTTAACAAGTAAAGACAGATATATTTTACATGAAAAATGTTTCGCTTGTTTATAAGGCTGTCCACTGGTTGTATCCGGAGTGGTATCGTAGTTTGTCCATTGTCAGGGAAAATACAGCCATACAACAGGACAATCTAAAAGACCTTTATGTGCGCAAGGAGCCCGACAGACTAGGTGCCTAAGACCCATCACTGTAACAAAGGCCTTAACATGGACACAATTTGCCTTCATGCATCATTAATTAGGGAAGGCTACACTTTTAAGGTCTTGACTTATAATTTACTTTTAATTGACCCTGAAGTGCAATATATTGTTTTCCCCATAAGTCAATAGCATGTTGCATAATGTTTTAAGTTCTACTTTTAAAGATAGTTGAAGTGACTTTGTTCTTATTTGTTTAATGTCTATAATTAAGTTCCTTTTAATGATTCTTTTGACTTTCTTTTTTATTTTTTTTTTATTTCAGTACTTTTCAGAAGACTTTTCATTTTTTACAGTAGAGATTGCATCGACATCCTGTGGGATGTAATTTTGATAGTAATAACGCATGTTTCATGGAAATAAGATAATTTATTTATTATTTACTCTCCCCCTCATCACCAAATCCTTCTCTCAGAGTCTTCATCCTTCATCTTCGGTCGGATAACACTTCATGCAACCGGCACAAATTATACATACCTGAAACATAGACTGTGGTTATCTAGTGGCAGCATTAAACCTTCGCCGATGCATGACAAATAATAACGACAAAAACAAAAAAAGACAGTCATTATGAGTGTTTTGGTTCATACAATGACATAGTCATGTTCATTAGTTTTCATCCTGAATTTTACCGATATTTGCCACCTTTATAGATCAAACAAGGGGTAAATATACAGGAATGCACAGATAATATAAACAGTTATGTTGTTTGATGTGCTACTTTATAGCAAGTTTATAGGGACCAAAAGTAAAAATTAATAACAGAAGCAAATAATCAACTATATCACTACAATAAAAAAATGTCTTTAAACCTCAGTTTTTAATGCACAAAGGACCAAAAGTGTAATAACTGATTGGGTCAGATAATTGCACCAAAGTAGCCAGTAAAATTACGATTAACATTCATATTCACAAATCCGAGATCTCATAACTATTTTCATATTTATTTATTTTCCTCTATGCAGAAACACTCTTGACCACCATACGCCTAATCCTACTTACATTCACCAACCGAAACGTAATTAGGTTATACACTGATGCTCCCTGTAGTAACTCTATTCAAGTTTAGTGTATACACACAGCCCTAGACGCTTTTTACGGACATTTATACTACAAATATCTGCTTCAACACTTTTTTCACGCTGCCCGAAGTCCCGGTATATGCTTGCTTTTAACCGATAAGTATTCAGTCATATGCGTTTGTGCACTGGTCTGATTGTTTTTAGTTTGCCCTGTATTCGCGTGTGTATTTGGCTGGTATGCAGTCTGTAAGTAAAAACGGGAGACTTTCGGTCCAGATGTAACGGATAACAAGTTCCCGATACACGGAAATTAGTCGAATAGGGAAATTTTCACCTCCTATAACGGACCACAATTTGTTATTGATGCGAAAAGTTTCAGATCACTCGGCAATAATTATAAACCTCGCATCCTTCCCCCAATTTGTTCGTCAACTGAGAAGTTTACTTACATCCATTTCACACCACGTTTATTGATCTGTCTAACACTCCCAAATCTTGGTAACCAAAAAATACGCCATTAATCCTTCTTTCATAAACATACTAATTTATCCAATATACAGAATACACCATATATATATATATATAGGAAGTCACAGTATATATATATATATTATATATATATATATATATATGCTCTATACATATATAATATATTATATTATATATATATATACATATATGTGTTACACTGCTTAACGGAACAAGGGCTCATCACACCCCCTAGTCTTCTTCTTATAGCCAACTGCTTGGGGACACATGGTAGAAACGCGGGGGTTTTTGGGGGGGCAAGGCACACAATATAGCGGAATATGGCCCCCACAAAAAAAATCAGATAACTAGGGAATTTCCCTAGTTCATTAGACTTTTACCTCGGGGCCATATTTCCCTTAAAATATGGTGTGCTCCCCCACGGAGCCAAAAACCCCGGTTTTCCTACATTTCCCCAAGCCTCATGTTGTCCTATAAGAAAAAAAGAGCATATTATGGTTGAGCCTTTATTCAAAGAATCGTACAAATACTCTCAACCAAGACCCTAACCTAGCCACCCCACCCTCAGTGCCCATCGGGCGTCGTTGCCTGAACCTAACCTAACCTGACCTAACCTAGACCTAAGGACCCTACTGGACTTTAGTTTTTTTCCTCACGAACTGAAATTTAATATCGGCCATGTAGGCAAGTAAGGATCGGCACCTTTCATTAAATCTAAACCGATGTTTAGGACAGTAAGTATAACACGTAGAGCCAACATTTGGGTCAGCTTACCGTGGAGCCCTTGTAGTTGTTCTTAAGATTTTCTCCTCAACGCAAATGCGTAGTCATTTCCACACTACCTATCGCAACTCTACCTACACATTAATAATTGTTCATGTCCGTCAACATTAATGTAAATGCTACTTAAGATATCTACTTTGCATGTTTTGTGGTGGAATTCGAGTGATGGTGAAAGGTGTTATGGTACTCTCTGTCTCCGTCGGCGAGAGTTCCCAACATTTTTTCACGTCTCTAACAAAGTGTGATGAGATCTCTAAGACCCACAATTGGAGCATATTCTCTTCGAAAACGTTTCCGGTCTGGTTTGATTGCATAATTAAGTAAAATTAGGAAAAACAAAACTGTTTGGTGTTATTGTTAAAGACTAGAGAGTTATTTCACACAAACGATAGAACGATTCTCCTATTTACCATGTCCTTCCATTTTAGCTCTATTAGTGTGATCCGAAAGTTAAGCCCTTGCTACTAATGTACAAATCCAGGCTAATTTGTGCCATATTATCATCGAAATTCGCAAAAACCTACTACGTCGCAGCTAGGCCCTATAGTCAGCCTGATAAGACTATCATTCTTTCAACAACCAGTTTTTTAAAGTTGTCCCTTCGTGTCATTAACCTTGGTATATGCTTGTTCGTGGTCTTAGTCAGTGCATGCGTCTGAATGTACAAATCTATGTGTTTACCTTGTGTCCTGTTATCTGTAATTCAGTATTTCCTACGCCGATACTGGGGGGGGGGGACTGTCTGAGATCTCTGCCTCCCCGCCATATTTGTTTGGACTCTGAGACGTCCACGGCAACAAGCGGGAAGAAGCCGTGGTAAGCGAGCCCTGGCTCTCGCTTCTTAATGGCTTCTTAGCGGCTTGACCACTGGGCCAATCCGTAAGAAGCGGCCTTCTTAAAAGTGCCCTCGCCATAACCGAAAACGCAAGCTTGCAAGAAGCCTCTTCTTAGCGGCTTCTTCATACCAAAATTCGCCTATGATAGTCTTGTCCTAAAAATATAATGAAAGTCGACATAAATCGCTTATATCCCGTGTACGTCCGCCTGTGTGAAGTAATAGGTTGCTAGGTTTTATATCTCGCATATGGGAACACCAAACGTGACTCAACGTCATAACTGCACAGTGCATAACTTCTTCTTTTTTTTTCTCTCTCTCTCTCAATCTCTCTCTCCTCTCTCTCTTCCTCTCTAAGATTTTCTCATCATTCCTCTCTCTCTCTCTCTCCATCTCTCTCGCTCTAAGATTTTCTCTCATATCTCCTCTCTTCTCTCTCGTCGCTCGTCTAATCCTCTCTCCTCCTCGTCTCTCTCTCTCATCTCTCTCGCATCTCTCCCTCTCTCTTCTCTCGTCTCTCTCTCTCGCTCCTCTCTCTCTCTCTCCTCTCTCCGCCGCCGTCTCATCATCTCTCGTCTCTCTCTCTCTCTATATATATATATATATATATATGAGTTATATATATAATATATTATTATTATAATATATATATAATTATATCGTATATATTTTATGTGTTGTGTGTTTTGTTATGTGTGTGCACGGCGCGCGTGCGTGTGAGCGCGAGGCATATATATTAAAATTGACTTAGATAGATGTGTGGCGTACCCACATAAAATTTAAAGGGGGGGGGCCCAAAATATGAATATATATATATATATAATAGGCCCTATATATATATATATATATATATATATTATATATACTAAATATCATATTATATATATTATACATAACAGACCACATATATATAATATAGATTATATATTATATATATATATATATATATTATACTCTATAATATAATATAAATATATATCAATTCTATAAATATATAATAATATATATCAAAATATATATCATATATATATATATTATAATATATATGATACATATTATAAATATATTTATATATTCTCATGTATTATATCCTTCTCGCATAATCTGTATATATTTATAAAAATATATATATATATATATTCTACATCACTATTTATCTACTTACTCACTATGAATTTTATACTTATACCTATATACTATATATATATTATAAATATCTTTATATATTATACCATCACTATTTCTACTATTATAAATATATTTTATCTATTGAAATATATTTATATATTATCAATATCATATATATATATATTCTACACTCTATTTATATTTCTAAAATATTTAATATTATAAATAATAGGTTGTATATCATCAAATATATTCTTTGCAAGAATATATAATTTATTCTTTGCAAAGGGGGGGGCCATGGCCGAATCCCCCCCCCTCGGTACGCCACTGGATGATGGATAGATGTAGTTAGATTGATTAATGGATAGAGAGATGGACTGATTGATTAATAAAGAAATAATGTGTATAACTGAAAATATTTCACTCGAGTTGCACAAAGTAAATTACTGAATTTACATGAAAAATATTTCAAGAGTACGTTGAATTTCATGACAAGATTTGGCAAGATCTTGTCCTGTGCAGAAGAAATGAGGAAGAGATCTTGTCAGCGTAAACGAGTATTTTGCCAGGCTATAATGACGAAGGCCGATCTTGTCATAGTGACAAGATTTCGGCGATTCTGTTTTTACAGTGTGGTTGTGGGTGAAACATTTCTGGGGCCTCGTCCCTTATTAGTAATCTGTGCGTGTACACTTTCCTTTCCGTATTGGGGATGTAGTGAATGGTTTATCAGGTGTGTTTGTACTCTTACTGTATTCTCATGCCTCATACTGTACTCCATGTTTGTATTTCCTTTAGTCGCTCTCTGGTTTGGCGCCGCTGCAATGAAGATCGTTTTGATATGCCAGAACTTAGCTTTACTATTTTCTCTCAATCTTCTTTAAAACTGTGCCTCCTTTCACGAAAAATTTTGTGGACGCCCCTATTTAGGGGTGACGTGTACCTTTCTTGAATGCTTTCTTTCTCTGGCACTCCATTGTACTGCTGGGAACATTGTAATATAGGGGTATTTTTTTCCTTTTTTTTAATGGTTTACATCTGTTATCTCTAATTCGGGTTTTTCTAAGGCTTGTACCTCATCAGGTTTGCGAAAATTCTGGTCAGAGATATTTGTCTTGCGTCGGTTCTTGCATGTATAGGCCCCGTTGCAAAAAGTGGTCATCTTCCACCCAGTACACGAAGTGAGTGGGGCGCCCGACCGTCGTGATACTTCATTGATAAAGCCCGGTTTCCACACCTTCCCGCTTGTACGGGCCGCCATACAACAACAATGACGTCACCATCATCACCGCTGGTGGTATTTGTGGTAACTGGGCACAAATTTGGGAACTCCCCTCGAGCGGACACCGCCGGGGGGAGAGATGACTTGAATTTAACTTTGTACGGCGGCCGTAAGCGTGTACGGCGGTGTGGTAGACTTTGTTGTGACGTCATTGTGACGTCTTTGTTGTTGTACGGCGGCCTAAGTTTCATGAACGGCTGATTTTGCCCCCATCGGCATGAGGACCCGACGTCGGGAGCCATGGCGAGGTTGGTATGCCGGAGGGGTCACCCACCCTAAGACCAAGACCAGATGCAATAAAAAAACATTGCAATTTGGCGCCAAAGACGGTTCCGGACCACTGAGCTCTATAATAACTGGAGGGGCTATCTTCTGTCAGCGCCGCGTAGTTTGTTGTGTCGCCACCAGGGCAGCGCTCTCGCACTTGACGGCCATCTCGAGACACCACTCAGCCGCGGAAGTTGAACTGCTGCCCTGTGTTTACTGGAAATGATTTCTTGAATTACAATCAAGATGGTGCATTGTGCAGCCTACGGTTGCAAAAATGGGCACAAGAGTACTTCAAGAAAAATTGGGATAACGTTTCACAGGTAAGCAAAGCACACTTAGTCCTATTTATCCCGAATATTGAGGAGTCGTAAATATATCTTGTTTCAGTAGACACACTGTTTCTGTCAACATGTTTGATATTGTCAGCATGTTACAGTGATATATCGGATACATAAGTGCAGTGACCATATATATTTAAAAATCATGACTTCAATACTCATATATATGCCATATTTTGCTCGCTATTAATAATTGATGTTTAGCGGTAGGTATACTGCTTCTGTCAACATGACGTATGTTTTAAATATATGACATGGATGCATATATGCAATATCTATATACACTGAAGCGTTTCAACCTAGTCTATATGTCAAATTAAACCTGGCAAGGGATAAATAAAGTCCACGGATCAGTGTAATATGCTACAGTCTTAGGACGTAACTAGAGATGCTTGAATTTGTTTCCATATAAAGCTGAAATACATCAGGTTACTTCATCACACCAGTGTATGACTGTCACATACTTCGTTCTTTAGGTGGAAATTTTTCACAACGTATGAAAATATTGTGAACATTTATAGTCAGCACGATTATGTCGATCAATGCCTAATTTTCATTTCTCCATATAAATTGCTACTTAAGTTATTTTCGCTACCGATAATGTGAATTTTAGAAATGTAGCTTGGTTTTAACAATGAGAAGAGAGAGAGAGAGAGAGAGAGAGAGAGAGAGAGAGAGAGAGAGAGAGAGGAGAGAGAGAAAAAAAAATTACTTCGATCAATACGGCGCAATATTCTGACTACAAATACCTCAAAATGGTAATATTTCGAAGCAGGTACTGTATAGTAATATTTCATTTATCTTTATTGATAAGGATATACACATATAATTGTTAAAGGAGGAAGAAAAAACAAGCTGAGTGCAGCATTAAGGCTTTGGGACTACAGTGCGGTGCGCCGGTGGTGTTTCAATATGGCTGCCCGAAGTCACGCGCTCCGAAGGAGAGCGCCCCTCCAGTTCAATATGAGCTCAGTGTTCCGGACTCCCCAACTCAGAGAAATGACTTTTTATCAGACATGGGCATGATTATAAAAAATTATTATGATTTGATTTTGATTATCATCCGGAATAATTTTTTGATTATGATTACTCGTTTTTTCCTTTTTATGATTATGATTTGATTATGATTATTTCGCTATACGTATTTTTGATTATGATTATTTCGCTATACGTATTTTTGATTATGATTATTTCGCTATACGTATTTTTGATTATGATTATTTCGCTGTACGTATTTTTGATGATGATTATTTCGCTATACGTATTTTTGATTATGATTATTTCGCTATACGTATTTTTGATTATGATTATTTCGCTGTACGTATTTTTGATTATGATTATTTCGCTATACGTATTTTTGATTATGATTATTTCGCTATACGTATTTTTGATTATGATTATTTCGCTATACGTATTTTTTATTATGATTATTTCACTATACGTATTTTTGATTATGATTATTTCGCTATACGTATTTTTGATGATGATTATTTCGCTATACGTATTTGTGATTATGATTAGATTTTTTCTATTATTGCTTGATTATGATTAGATAATGATTATAATCACATTTTATTGTGATTATTTGTACACAGTAATGTATTATTAAGGTCATTTTTTGGTTCAGTTATACATTAGTCAACAGTGTTTTTTATTGCAATTGACACTAGCTTAAAGGAAACCACATCTAATGGGTGCATTTTGCTTCTTTATATTTGAGTAATATAAATAACTACACTGTATTTAAATCACTTACAAACTATTGTTATAAAAAAATTACAATACAATACAAATGACAATAGCAATGGCTATTAAGAAACACTGAGACTACTATCGGCTTCCTGAGGAAATTTTGCATCACATTAGTATACATTTATAACTGTAATGTAAGTACAAGTATACGAAAACAAGGGTTAAGTAAAACAGTGCATAAACATTTTCTCCCACTTGTTTGGCTTCATCACCTCATTGCTCGGCTACTTATGATCACATTAAATTTCTAAACACACTTCCTGAATCTGCACACTTTTTTGACTATGACGGTATAGGATGCGTCCCAGTGTGAAAATATCTAGAGGGTCAAAATAGTCATTTGATCTTTGTTTTGCTTACATCTCAACCGCCGCGTCGCCCTCTCATGGAGCAAGCGACAATCAAACGTTTTCTGCGGGGGTACAGCAAGAGAAAAGTATCCGCTTGCAAGCGAAATTTCTCTTGCTCCCCCGCAGAAAATGTCTTTAGTTAGTGTCATGCTTTGCAAACATGCATGGACCTAGAACATATATATATAACATAACATACAGGTACTCCGTGGTGTAGTGGTTAACACGCTCGGCTCACAACCGAGAAGTCCCGGGTTCGATCCCCGGGCGGAGCGAAGACAGATAGGTGGTCTTTCTTAAACCCGAGCCCCTGTCCACCCAGCAGTGAATGGTACCAGGTGTTAGCCGGGGTTTGTGACCCCCCTCCCGGGGTGGTGGCTTCGGCCAACACTAACCTGCAGCGGTAGATCACTATGGCTCTGAGGAATTGTATATCCTCTAAACAAACAAACAAAAAACTATATGAAATTGGCAAATTTATTTAGAAGAAATAGAATTGCTACATGGAAAATACAATGAAATAATCACAATAATCACATTTTAATCATTGATTATTATGAAGAAAAATATGATTATGATTTGATTATGACTAAAGCTGCAGCTTCATTTTTTATTATGATTTGGTTATGATTATACCTGTTGCTCAACTTTTTATTATGATTTTATTATGATTATGTAATCACAGACTTTGATTATGATTTTTTGGATTAATAATCATAATCATGCCCATGTCTGCTTCTTATAAGGTAAATATCGCATGTCTCACCAAGTTTTTTAAATTTTGATGTAAATATGCAGTTTTAATCAATACTCCCTATTGACCAATACTCTCCTGTCATAACGGGGGGGGCCTGCGCCCCTCAAGACCCCCCTGCTAGTTAAATAACTAAACTTGGGCATTGTTTTCGTAACCTAACCTCGCTAGGGGGGTTTTGCCCCCCCCCCCCCGCTAGTTAACGCACTGAGCCTGGGCATTGTTTTCTTAACATAACCTCGCAAGGGGGGTTTCGTTTCCCCCCAGTACCCCCCCGCTAGTTAACGCACTGAGCCTGGGCATTGTTTTCTTAACATAACCTCGCAAGGGGGGTTTTGCCCCCCCCCCCCCCCGCCGCTAGTTAACGCACTGAGCCTGGGCATTGTTTTCTTAACATAAAACTCGCAAGGGGGGTTTCGTTCCCCCCCAAACCCCCCGCTAGTTAACTAACCTAACCTAGGCATTGTTTTCTTAACAAAACTCGCAAAGGTGGTTTCGTTCCCCCCCAGACCCCCCCGCTAGTTAACTAACCTAACCTAGGCATTGTTTTCTTATAAAACCTCGCAAAGGTGGTTTCGTTCCCCTCCAGACCCCCCCCGCTAGTTAACTAACCTAACCTAGGCATTGTTTTCTTAACAAAACTCGCAAAGGGGGTTTCGTTCCCCCCCAGACCCCCCCGCTAGTTAACTAACCTAGCCTGGGCATTGTTTTCTTAACAAAATCTCGCAAGGGGGGTTTCGTTCCCCCCCCAGACACCCCCCGCTAGTTAACTAACCTAACCTAGGCATTGTTTTCTTAACAAAACTCGCAAAGGGGGTTTCGTTCCCCCCAGACCTCCCCCCGCTAGTTAACTAACCTAACCTCGGCATTGTTTTCTTAACAAAACTCGCAAAGGTGGTTTCGTTCCCCCCCAGACCCCCCCGCTAGTTAACTAACCTAGCCTGGGCATTGTTTTCTTAACAAAACTCGCAAAGGTGGTTTCGTTCCCCCCCAGACCCCCCCCGCTAGTTAACTAACCTAACCTCGGCATTGTTTTCTTAACAAAACTCGCAAAGGTGGTTTCGTTCCCCCCAGACCCCCCCCGCTAGTTAACTAACCTAACCTAGGCATTGTTTTCTTAACAAACTCGCAAAGGGGGTTTCGTTCCCCCCCAGACCCCCCCGCTAGTTAACTATATAACCTAGCCTGGGTATTGTTTTCGTAATCTAACCTCGCTAGTGGGCTTTCTTTCGCCCCCCCCCCCAGACCCCCCTGCTAATTAAGTTAGTAACCTAGCCTGGGCAATGTTTTCTTAACCTAACCTCGCTAGGGAGTTTCGTCCCCCCAGCCAGACCCCCCTTGTGTTATTTTTCATTTCCGACGGCTGTCTGTGTGTCCAAGATTGATGGGTGAAAATGGTAAATAAGCCCTCCGGTCAAAACAGCGGGAGAACACCGATGGGTATATTGAGTTGTTGACTGTCTTTACTTGAGTTCTTTCAACGGGACTACCAAGAAAACAACTGAAAAGTATGAATTAGCTGCCTTTTTGGCTTCGTAACCGCGTTGACTCTTCATCAGAAATGTGTCACATATTGAATATGTTGATTATTGATGTTCAATGGAAGTATTTAATAATATATGATGCTCATCGATCATCTCGTCGGTAGGGGGTTACCACCCGACAATTTTTGCCCGATGGGGCCACTGAGCTCTATATGAACTGGAGGGGCGCTCTCATCTCGGAGCGCGTGACTTCGGGCAGCCATATTTGAAAACACCACCGCGCACCACACAATAGTCCCAAAGCCTTAAAGCTGCACTCAGTTTGTTTTTTCTTCCTCCTTTAACAATGATGTGTATATCCTTATTAAGATAAATGAAATATTACTATACAGTACCTGCTTCGCAATATTACCATTTTCAGGTATTTGTAGTCAGAATATTGCGTCGTATTGATCGAAGTAAATGGGTTTTTTTTTTCTCTCTCTCTCTTCTCCTCTCTCTCCATCTTCTCTTCATCTCTCTCTCTCTCTCTCCTCTCTCTCTCTCTCTCTCTCTCTCTCGTCTCTTCTCTCTCTCTCTCTCTCATTGTTAAAACCAAGCTATGTATCGAAAATTCACATTATCGGTAGCAAAAATAACTTAAGTAGCAATTTATATGGAGAAATGAAAATTAGGCATTGATCGACATAATCGTGCTGACTATAAATGTTCACAATATTTTCATACGTTGTGAAAAATTTCCACCTAAAGAACGAAGTATGTGACAGTCATACACTGGTGTGATGAAGTAACCTGATGTATTTCAGCTTTATATGGAAACAAATTCAAGCATCTCTAGTTACGTCCTAAGACTGTAGCATATTACACTGATCCGTGGACTTTATTTATCCCTTGCCAGGTTAATTTGACATATAGACTATAGGTTGAAACGCTTCAGTGTATATAGATATTGCATATATGCATCCATGTCATATATTTAAAACATACGTCATGTTGACAGAAGCAGTATACCTACCGCTAAACATCAATTATTAATAGCGAGCAAAATATGGTATATATATGAGTATTGAAGTCATGATTTTTAAATATATATGGTCACTGCACTTATGTATCCGATATATCACTGTAACATGCTGCCAATATCAAACATGTTGACAGAAACAGTGTATCTACTAAAACAAGATATATTTACGACTCCCAATTTTGGGATAAATAGGACTAGTTGCTTTGTTACCTGTGAACTAATCCAATTTTTTTTGAAGATTCTTGTGCCCATTTTGCAACCGTAGGCTGCACATGCACCTTGATTGTATTTTCAAGAAATAATTTCCAGTAAACACAGGGCAGATTAACTCCGCGGCTGATCGTCTCGAGAGGCCGTCAGGCGAGAGCGCGCCCTGTGGCGGAAAAACTGCCGGCGCTGACAGAAATAGCCCCTCCAGTTATAGCGTATTTCGCGACCGCTCGGCCCGTTCTGGACTGGCTAGTCCGGCGGTCACTGTTTTTGCGAGGCAGTCTAAACGGGTACCCAGTCCTCCGGTCCGACCCACTTACCAGGACCCCTTGGACCAGTGTGGGGAGAACTGGCGCATGTGCACTACAGTCAGCGGGAAGGCGACCAGAGCTTCTCGGCTGCTGATAGACATGAACACCATGATGGCCGACCATAAGATAAAGTCACAGCGTGGTAGTTGTAAAGTCTTCAGCACAGTTTTAAAAGGCGGACCGACAAAAGGTATTGACAAGATGGACGCCTCCGCTCCACAGTTTCAGTTTCAGTAACTCGCCCACTCGATCCCCCAGTCAATAGGAACGACGAATGGGACGGGGCCAGTCTCGATGTATTTTCGCGACCATCAGCCACCTGACCCGGTCCGGACTGGACTGAACAGGGCGTGACTCACGAAAATGCGCTATTATTATAGAGCTCAGTGGATGGGGCCCACGGTGGGGATGAAATGGCGCTGTTCTTGAACCAGAGGTGTCGGGCATTTCCACGCCGGGGACCCTATAGGGAGCACGATAAGACCTTCTTGCAACTGGCCTTTCTTTTAAGAAGCGCCGCTGAAGCAACCAGGACGCGAGGGACTCTGTGCTTTTCCTTTTCTTCTTTTTCATATTTTCATGATGTATTTTTCCTCACCCTTGCTCCAAGTCGCCAAGAATCGTGCCAAAACCATTGACCCACCCAGCCCCACCCACCCCTCGTGTTAGCCCTCCAACCCCTCTCCTCCAGACCTCGGTAATGGGCCTGCACTGACCTCAGGCTTGTTTTGCCACACCTGCCTTGCTTCCTCCTCCCCCTCCTCTTCCTCCTTCTCCTTCTCCTTCTCCTTCTCCTTCTCCTTCTCCTTCTCCTTCTCCTTCTCCTTCTCCTTCTCCTCCTCCTCCTCCTCCTCCTCCTCCTCTCTCTGTCTGTAGGGCTGTTGCCTCTGTTCTTTCTTTGTATTCCTCCTCCTCCTTCTACTCCTCTGTCTGTCAGGGCTGTTGCTGTCTGTTCTTCCTTGTATTTCTCGTCCTCCTCTCTCTCTGTTAGGGCTGTTGCTGTCTGTTCTTCCTTGTATTTCTCCTCCTCCTCCTCCTCCTGTATCATTTCCACTGTTTTCTTACATAGTGGGATATTTGTAGTATGTAGTTCACAGATCCCTCGCTATGGACCAATAGGTCTCCTGGGTCTGACTCCATTAATCCTTGTATCCTCCTTCTCCTCTCTCTCTGTTAGGGCTGTTGCTGTCCGTTATTCTTTGTATTCCTTTGTATTTTCTCCCCCTCCTTCTCTCTCTGTCTGTTAGGGCTGTTGCTGTCTGTTCTTCCTTAGTATTCCTTTGTATTCCTCCTCCTCCTCTCTCTCTGTTAGGGCTGTTGCTGTCTGTTCTTCCTGAGTATTCCTCCTCTCCTCCTCCTCCTCCTCCTCCGCCTCCTCCTCCTTTCTCTGTCTGTTAGGGCTGTTACTGTCTGTTCTTCCTTAGTATTCCTTTGTATTCCTCCTCCTCCTCCTCTTTCTGTCTGTTAGGGCTGCGGCTGTCTGTTCTTCCTTTGTATTCCTCCTCCTCCTTTCCCCAAGTTCCCAACCCCAGTTTTGCTCCTCCCCTGCATAGCTTCCTCCTCTCCTCCCAGTCATGCTCTCCCCCGCGCCCTCCCACTCTCAGACTTTTCTGAGAGTATCGAGAACTATACGGCTGCAAGGTGATGGCTGGTGCGACGTTGGCAATGGTGACGATGGTGGCTGTGATGGAGGAGGAGCAGGAGGATGACATAGAATGATATAAGAAGAATGAAGAACCAGTGAAGACTTGTTGGTGCTACTATAGCGTGCGGTCTACATCATGGCCTGCAGTCTACGCTCCCGTAGCGTGCGGTCTACAAAGATCCCGCCTGACCTGACCTGACTACCCCATAGCTTTAATGTGCATTCTAACAAGTCCACACCTGCCCTTTACCTGACCTGAGTAGCGGGAGTGTAGAGTGTAAGTAGCGAGTAAGAAATGCAGACCGCACGCTATAGTGTAAAATGTCCCGGTAGACCGCACGCTATAGTAGCAACCGACTTGTTGCTCTGTAAAGAAGGTATCTGCTGAACTAGTAGTTACTGATTAATTCTAGTTAGCTACATGAGATGGAATAAATGGAATAGTGCAAGGCTAAAAGAAAGGGAAAAACAGCAATAACGAAGAAGACGAAAAGAAAGTTAAAAAAAACGCGAAGAGCAAAAAAGAAAAAAAGCGGCGAGCAAAAAGAAAAAATACGAAGAGAAAGAGGAAGAAGAAGAAAAAAATTAAAAGTAGGAAGAGGTGTTATAGATGATGGACGACGTTCATGATGATGATGATATGATTAACTAGAAAGATTTAAAAACTAAAGAAGATAAAAAATAGAGTATAGAGGGAGGAAGAGGCGGAGGCGGAGGTTTCATGACCACTTGGACCCAGTGTGTGTGTGCCTGTGTGGCGCCTTGAGTGCCTACACCCCACAAGCACCGCCTCAGACTGCCTGGGGAAAGTCACCCTTCTCGGTGTGCCGCGGGTGAGCCAGCCTTTTTGTAACCCAGAGGGAGACGCTGAGTCCAGGCGGTCGGGCGCCGCCATGACTGACCCCTGGGGCGTCGCGGCCCAGAAGGCACCGTCACTTGCCAGGGGTGCTTCGGAGGGCACTGGGAAGGGGCCGCCCATGGAGGTATATTACAGTATGCATACTATACCTCCATGGGGCCACCGCTCTCTCCTCGCCCCTTCCCCCCCTGCACGGCACGTACGCCATCTCACTCACTCCTTAGGCCTAACATGAATGTTCCCAGATTTTATTCTTTTATTGTTGTCTCTTGCTTATGTCGTGTGGGATGGTTCGGTGATGGCAATACTATACTTTTATCTGCAGTTTCATTGCATTGGTTATTCAGTAATCTGATTCGTGGATTACTTTTTTACTTCTATTCGTTTATAAATTATTTGTAGTCATTCGTTTATTCAAATTTGCAAAAATTTATTGTAATAATTTGTTGTTTGAATTAATTATTCATATGTTTATTCATTATTACATTCATAGGGCATATATACTCTTTTTATTTTAGATATTTGTTGTTTCATTTTTTATTTATCTAATGTTTTTTAAGCAAGGCAGGAAGGACAGCAGGGCCGGTGAAAGGGAGGGCCGCGGAGGCCCAGTTTCCTCCCAGCCAGCGGGTCTTAACCTTTTCCGACCTTTGCACCCCTGGAGTTAGGCCTAGGCGTCCCATCACCCCTGACATGGCACTACTAGTGTGCCTCAGTAGCCTGCTACTGGGATGAAGTAAAACAATGACTCCTACATTGCCTACCAAATTTGCGAATGCTCATATTGACAGTGGCGTCTGTGAAAACGTGATAAAATTATCGAAATAAGTTTGAAAAAGTATAGCAAATCAGAAATAAGTCTTTTTAAAAAAAGTATACATTTATTCATACTTTCATGCAATCACCAGGACTGCCGGAATTACGTGTAGCCCCTTCCTAACAGTGGAAAGTCCTGAACTAAGATGTCTTACTGCTCATAACAGAAGCCTTTCCCGCACCCATTAAGGTAATTGACCAGCATTTTAAGGGTGGGCCAGTATGCTGCCTCAGCGGAATGTCCTCAGCCAGACCTTCTGTCGTTCCATTCGTTGGACTGATTGTGCTCCAGAATGACCTAATAATGATTCCAGAGTATGCCCGTGAAGTCGTAACTACGCGTCGCCGGGGCACGGGTGGCAGGGGAATGATGCGGCAGGAATGTATTTGCTCAAGGGGTCAGTTTACCAGGGCGGAGGAAGGGTGGAGTCCCGGCATATAAAAGGATCGGCGGCTGGGTCTCGGCCTTGTGTATGGAAGAGCCCTTCGCTGCCCACAGCCTGGCCATGTGTCTCCACTGCCAGCTGCCCTCCGCCAAGCCCTGGTGAGCACCCCCAACCCTCTGTTTGTCTTCCTTACTCGGTGGGACCACTGCACTTCGTACTGGTTGACAGCTTTGCGGCGGACAATGGCTGCCGCAGAAACTTCTTAGAAACGCAATGAATGTACATTTTCTGGTGGCGATCCTACGTACGAACGTATACATAGTTTTAGGAAAGATCGCCATTGTCATTTCATTCTTCTTTGGCTTATTCATCCAAGAGAGAGAGAGAACAAAATGCATAGTTATAGATGAATTTGATATATTTGTGTATTTGTTTACGTATTTGTACATGCGGTGATGTGCGCGTGACGCTGGTTTCAGGGGCATAGTGCAAGTAAGTGTTTCCTTCCGCCACGCCTACAAGGAAAACATGAGTCGTGACCGCCGGACAGGTGATCGCACGCTACTGCCCAATACTTGTTTTGTTGATTGCGTCCAACTGAAAACAATGTTGATACAAAGTAAAACATGGACGTCCCTTTGTGAATATGTGTGTACATATGCGTACTATGTGTTTTTACTTCATTAAATTATTGATTACCCCTTGAGACCAGAGCGAAATTTCCATTGTAATTTGGGTATACCATTAGACAATTTTTAGAGAATATAAGCAATATTTTATAGCTATGACCTTTTTTAGTATCCTTGTCCAGTAACTAATTTGGTATATTAAGTTACTTTTCGTAATTTTATGGCTATCAATATACGATTTTTTATGTAGCAACGGAAAGATCTGGGCTTGAAAGGGTTAAGTACTACTAGAGGTTCATCTTTCTTGCGAGGGGTGAACACGTGTGTACCGCTGCTCACAACTGTTCGCCTCGGTCCTGGACGTAAATCAAATCCAAGCCTTTTTGGAATACTAAAGGCGTTTTTCTTTCGGGGTTTTTTGGTTGCAATCGGAAAATGTTCGGTTGCAAACGGTCACAACAACAACAACAAATGATTGCGGGTCGGGCCAATCATCATCTTCCCTGAATGGTTGAACAGGGATCGAAATTTGAGCAACCGAAATTTTTTCGGTTGCAATCAGGATCCCCGCGAAAACGCCTTAATAAATCCGCAGAAACGCCATAATATAAGGCGTTTTTCTGCGGGAATCCTGATTGCAACCGAAAATTTTTTTGGTTGCTCAAATGTCGATCCCTGTTCAACCATCCAGGGAAGATGATTGGCCCGACCCGCAATCATTTGTTGTTGTTGTTGTGACCGTTTGCAACCGAAAATTTTTCCGATTGCAACCAAAAACCCCCGCGAAACGCCTTTAACAGTCGTTACTTTTTGGGCACAGATTCTCTTTTGCTCGGTGCATATTGAGTGTGGAGGCGCGTTGTATTGCCAAGAGAGGAAGGAAGATACGAAACTTTGTGTTTGTATTATTATTTTTTCAAAATATGTCATAAGGAACTGAGTTTATACATAAGTTTACCATTGAACCACGCAGGCAGTGTTGTGGTGTGTGAGAGAGAGAGAGGGGAGAGAGAGAGAGAGAGAGAGAGAGAGAGAGAGGAGAGAGAGAGATGAGAGAGAGAGAGAGAGGAGAAAGGGTGGAAGGAGTTTAAATGTGTGGGACCACGATAGGAGGTGAAGGGAAGAGGTAATGTTGGACAGACCCGGTCGCTCTATCTCACCTTTTGGGCGTTGATATTCCTGGCATGAAAGACATTCCGGCAGGGCCAGGGGCAGCGTGGTGGGCAGGGCTTTTCCCCCGCCGCCACCCTCTCCTTTCGATCACATGTTGTGGTGGGACTGATGACC
>JACEEZ010008039.1:0-12747 GCA_016584305.1 Chionoecetes opilio
TGGTATATACCCCCCCATTTTAAAAGGTTTAAGATAAAAATTTTAATAAAAAAAAATTAATAGTATACAATGAAAAAAAAATTGTAAAAAAAGATATATAATTTATAAAAATGGTATAAAAAAAGTTATTATAAAAAATAATATTAAAAAAAATATGGAAATATATGAATTAAAAAATATAATAATTAATAAATTATTTTATTAAATAAATTTATTATTGAAGTACCTTGAAAATTTTGGAACACTTATAACAAAGGCTCCGACCCTAATAAAAATTTGTGATAATCCCCAATACCGTTTTCGCCAATCAGGGGAATTTACCGAAGCCTTGGACTTTAAAACAGTAGCCAAAAAACGCCAATGGACAATGACAACACAAAAGACACAAAGAAATTTTGGAAAATTTTACCAGCCCAAACCTTTCATCTACAAAACTCCTAAACAACTCACACAAACCAAGAAAAACTACTCTGGGATATTTTTTAGATGACCGGAGGCAAACAGTCTAAAATAAAAGGCAATACCTTTGGTCCTTTATTAAACTACCGCGGTCCCCGGGGAAGTGTAAACTCCGATCAATTAATCCAAACACCAGAACATTCCATAAATTTACAGGCCAAAAACTTTTATTAGAGACGACTTTTCGGTCCAAAATACAAAGGAAACCCCCCTCAAGAAATTTTGTCACCAATACGCGAGGAGAATCAAGCCGCATTAAACAAATATAAACAAAGGCGGACAATGAAAATAGAAACAAAAACAAAAAATTTTCCCCGTTATAAACCATTAACAAACCAAAAAATACTCTCGGGGAAAAGCAATGCAAACAAAATGAAAGGGGGCCAAAACCTCGGCTCCCCAATTAAACCCCCGAGGTAAAAAAAACACATAAAAGACAACAACCCCAAACCTTAGCCAAACATATTCCGACGAAATCCATAAAAATTTAAACACCAAATCAAAGGACGGGCCCCACCAATCCGGGGAAAAATCCCCCATAAACATACAATGGAAAACACAAATTAGAACAATACACAAAACACAAAAGCAAGGCTCAAGGCCGAAAGAATCCCACATAAACTCACCCAAAGAAAAACCTGGTTAACAAAACAAAAGGAAAAAATAAACACAAAAGCGCAAAAGGGCCCTTGGAGCTTAAAAGAATCCTTTATTATACAAATAAAACAAGACAAGAAATTCAGCCTACCAATTTGAACCCCCTATCCAACTAACATGCAAACAACAAACCCAATCATTAAACAAATGAAGGTAGATTCACAAAAATACCATAAAAACACACGAAAAAAAAACACAAACAAAACTTACAAAATATATCAAAAGACCAACAGGAAAGGGGGAAATCCCACCAACTAAAACCCAAACTTCTTAAAAATTAAAATTGCTTTCCCTTACCTTCAATCTTCCCCCACTTTTCTTTAAAAAAAATAAAAAAAAAAAAAAAAAAAAAAAACAAAAAAAAATTAAAACTATTCACCTAGTTCTCCCCAATTTCCTTTTCACTGCCAATATTCCCCCTGTTTCCCCCCTCTCACCCCCTCTCTTTTTTTTTTGCATAAAAAAAAAATAATTTCCCGGGCCTCACGGGTTAATTTATTTCCCTACCCCAAAACTGTGACCCAGCAAATACACAGACCCCAAACCCCGTGGGCCCGCCCTCGCCTTCGTCGAACACGCCCGAAAAACCCCTTCTCTCACTTTGGGTTTTGCCCAACCCACCATTTTTACACCGTGAAATAAAATTAATTTTTTATGGTAACAATAAAAAAAAAAAAACTATTTATTTATTTTAAAATTATTATATATACACAGATATATATATTTTATATATATATATATATATATATTAATATCATATAATATATATATATATATATAAAATATTATATATATATTATAATATATATATAATATATATTTTAAATATAATATAAAATAAAAATTATATATTTTATTCATCGCATCTATTTTGGGGTTTAGGGCAATTTTTCCAAAAAATTCACATATAAAAATATTAAAAATAATATATAATTAAAAACAAAATAAGATAATTTTTATGTTTTTTTTTCCGGGTGAGCCATGTCTTTTGGGCTTATGCGAAAACCCCCAAAAGACATTCTTTTCACTAAAAATGGTTAAAAAAATGTATATATATATTAAAAAATTAAAGAATTTTTTTTTTTTTTATTTTTTTTATATGATGATAGTGAAAGTTGATAAAAAAAAAGATAGATGGCTGTAGATGTAGTTTAATAGATAGATAATGATAATAATAATAATAAAAATAATAATAATAGTATAATAATAATAATATTTTATATAATAATAATAGATAGATAGATAGATAGATAGATAGATAGGATAGATAGATAGATAGATAGATAGATAGATAGATAGAGTGATAGAAAATTTAATTAGATAATAATAATAAAAATATAATAATAATAGAGAAGAAGAGAGAAGAAGAAGAAGATAGAAGGAAGAAGATGAAGAGAGGAGAGAAGTATATATTTTATATATATATTTTATATATATATATATATAAAAAAAAAAAAAAGAAAAAAAAAAAAAAAAAATTAAAATATATATATATATATATAAATATATATATAAAGGGGAGGCGGTAGCAGTGGTTAGCGTCACCGTGTTGCCTTCTCGAAGACCCGAATTCGATCCAAGTGAGACCCATAAATCCATTTAAAGGGGAGCATCTAATGGGATTCATATCTCTGTTAATTCTTACTAATCAAGCTGAAATGCTTACACGTACTAGATATTAAAATGTACATTATTTTGTTCAATAGTTTTGTACCTCCAAATATATGGTTTCCGAGTTAAAGCCATTTTGTAGGTTTTTCACCGTATATTTAAATCAGATCTTCTATACAGAAATAAACTTACGATATTTTGCTTGAAATGATAGGTAGACAAGACATTATGCTACACCCCCATGCCAGGAATTGTAGATAGGATTGAAATTAATTGTTAGGGATTTTTTTTAACACTATGTTTTTTCGACCCTTTTTTTCCCCTAATTGTTTTTTCAATTAAATAATAGGATTTTCATTAGAGCAATAACCTGGCTGCAATTATTTTCCTTTTTAATCCTCTATTGAACAAAGGAAACAGATCATATTTGGTTGGTAACTTTTTTTAAGAAGATCTCATTTAAAGTTAAGATTTTGGTTTTTAAAAAACGCCTTTAAAGTTTTGCTTACCTTTTAAACTTACACACTAACGGGTTATAAAAAAAAAATATCATTAGAAAACAAGGTAGAAATTGTATCATAGAACATAAATAAACAATGTAACATACTAAAAAACGACTTTTTTCAGTAATAGGGGCTGGGGGTGATGGAGAATCTATATGACCACCTTGTAATCCTTGTACCCCCGGGCCCTTTGGTAGGGAAGAACTTTCCTCCTTGCCCTTCTTCTTCCTTCCAGTCCTGCTTTCTTCGTCGTATCCTGCTCTTCTCTTCTTCTTTTTGTGCTTTGGTGTCTTGTGTCTCTTTCTATCTCATTTCTCTTGGACAGAGGCGGAGTAGGCAGATGTTGCAAACCTCTACCTTCTCTTACACTTGCCACAGATCATTGATAAACAGATTGCGCAGCTGTGTACTGTTCATAAATACATTCAAGGATGGCACCTTCTCTGGAGATGAAGATGAAGATGGGAGAGGTAGTGCTGGACGTGGCTTGGGGTGCCAAGAGGTGCTAGGACTGGTGCAGTCTTGTGTGGCTTGTGAGGGGCTTGAAGTGCAAACCACGGCGGGCGGTTGCGGTGACCACCGACCCTCCTTTACATTCTGCTGCTTCTATTCTTCTCTGTAGCTGTCTCTGTCATGCTGCTCTGCATATTTCTTGTCTTCTGCGTGCCTTCTTACTTTTCGCCATTGTGAACCTCTGAACTGCAGACAAAAAAAACTACGGTATGGCTACGTCATGGCGGAGAGGTAACTGATCCGCTCAGTAACTGTTCAAAGATACACACTCTGGCTTCCTTGCCAGACATACTTTTTTCAATAAAAAAAACCCCATTTTTTCTACCATTTAGGGACCCAATTACCATTAACTTATATGGGGGGCTCACACGTGACCTTTAATTCTGGCCCACAGACCTTTAAATAACGGCACTAGACATTTAAATTGGTGCGGACGAGTTCTGGCGATGTTCTAAGAGAATATGGCAAAAAGTAAGAAACGAAAATTTTAAGGTAAACAAGTTTAGATGCTCCTCTTAAAATATTTTTGCACCGTCGAGTGGCCTAAGAAAACCCACATGCCTTGCCAATTAACTCTACCCTCGATTGCGACTGCATCGGAGGACACAGGAGGGCGGAATTAGTCTTTAATTACAAGCGCCTATAAATATCCAGCCTGCGCCACCACGGGCGAGGGTCAACCTCACAGCCCTCAAGTGAACCTCCAGGGTCTACCATCCGAGCCATGGAGGTCACTGCCATAGGCGCTATAGGCATAAAAGTAAAAAAAAATCAAGTATAGGCGTCCAGCTTCTGGCCCCTTTGCTTTTGGCTCAGTTCTTGCTGCTGGAACGTGGGGAGCGAGCCACGTTCCAGCAATTAACTCATTACGCTATTACTCAATAAGGGCTTGTTCTACGCAAATGTTTGTTGCACGGACCCCCATTGATTTTGACAGCACTACATGCATGTCAAATTTCAGCTCAAACCAACAATATTTAAATCATTACGCTAATTACCATCAAAAGGGCTTGTTTTTACGCAAAATGTTTGTTGGACAGACCCAATTGATTTTGAAAAGCACTACTTTCATGTCAAATTTCAGCTCAATCCAACAATATTTAAATCATTACGCTAATTACTCATCAAGGGCTTGTTTTACGCAAAAAATTTTTTTGGACAGACCCCCATTGATTTTGACAGCACTACTTGCATGTCAAATTTCAGCTCAATCAGACAATATTTAGGAGTGTTTTACGCTAATTACTCATTAAGGGCTATTTCTACGCAAAAATTTTGTTGCACAGACACCCCTTTATTTTGATAGCACTACTTGCATGTCAAATTTTCAGCTCAATCTGACATATTTTTGGAGTAGTTTTTTCACTTTTGGGGTTAAACTTGGTTCCACGGGTCCCTTTTGGTAAGAAGCAGCTCGCTTCGCTCGCTGCCAATAAAATAATGATCAAGTATAGGCGTCCCAGCCTCTGGCCCCTTTGCTTTTGACCTCAGTTCTTGCGGCTGGACGTGGCTCGCTGCCAAAGTTCCAACCAATTAAATCATTACATGAATTACTCATTAAGGTGTCAGCAGAAGAAATAGCCACCTTGTTGCCCCCTGTTGTTTTCTCTTAAACTCCAACTTTTTCTTGGCGTTATACATTACTGTTGATAATTTTTTAGTAACACTGTTACAAATTTGTGTTCAGTAGTCTACTGCTCAACACAGATCACTCGAGACCCCCTAGTATTACACCACTGGCCATTCTGCCTTCTTTGCCCGAAACCCCTCATTTGAATATAGCCGCATTTAAAAGCATGCGAATTTGCATTTCCTTTCTGAGGAAAAAAACTGAGTCTTATGCGCCGGCAAATACGGTATATATATATACAGTTCCTGACGAAATGGTAAAGGGAAAACTCCTTAGCCGCCTCCGTCCCTCACACCCTTACAACATTTATCACGTTACTGAAGCGTCAGGAGCCAGTGATGCCCCGCATCTCCCCCTTATGTGACATGCAGGTGTCAATTTTTAGTTATCAAACACACTCTTACATCTGCCCCTCTACTAATTATAAATATAGTAAGGAGCAACTATTCTTTTAATATTTGATAAACGAATGATATAATTTATCTACTCGATGTAAATATCCATTTGTTACCATCTCTTTATAGATATGTAAATAAACTATCTGACCTCTCCCTAAAATAACTGACCTTTTCCCTTTAACTAGCTGACCCTGCAATAATGAGCTGGATGAAACCTGTTAAAACAATGTGCCACACCCATACCAATCATATCAATACCTATCCCTTAACAGCATAAGTTGCAACTCTCCTGCCTAACCTGTCCGTGTGAAATAACTTGTACCCCGCTATCTCAACCTCTGGAATAAATACTTGCCTGACATATCTAACCATGTATCTGGTAATGCTATAATATCAATATCTTCTACACTAGTTTATTCCTCTCAGTAAATCTATCTTGTTTGAAATACTCCTACAGTTCGTAAAAGTAAACCGTTAATCTACTATTTTTCTTCTTGTCAATTTTCCGATTGCTGTACCTAATCCCTTCCTCTCGCTCTTGTTACAACTACTTCTTGTTTCCGTGCCTTCTTAAAACTGTTTCTATTTTTACTGGTTCCCTTCCTCTCACCCAAGTGTCCATTCCTCGGCTGCCCATCTTAAAAAGGCATGCAAGGACCTTTTCCCGTTCAAGGGATTCAGACAATTTCTGAACCCTCCACCCCAATAGGTGTACCCCATCCTTGTGGTAGAGGTTTTCCTGTACGAAAAAGTGGGCCCAGTTATCGACAAAGGCCCATCCATTGGCTTTGCAATGAATAATTTTTTAGTATTACAAATTTTTTATTACGTCGGAGCTTATAGCGCCTGTGGCAATTATATTTTTTCCTTTGCTTTAATGGTTGACCCTGCTAATTTTTGTATGGGTGTTATGGTTGGCCCTCGCCCTGGAGGCGCAGGATGGATTTTTATAGTGACACCTGTGTTGATAGGGGCGATCCGTTTTTTTGTGATGGGCTACCCCAGTTTGGCTCATTCTGCCATATGTGCTCCCTCCCCGCTGCATTTGCAGTCTGCATTTCAAGCAGCATGCGGGTTTTCTTCAGCCACACGACGATAGATTTTTACATTTACTTCTTGGTAGGACTTAACCTCAGGACCTAGTCTCACCTCCCACTACTCACGCTCTCCACTACCCTACTCATATCTCGCTCATATATCTATCTATCTATCTATCTATCTATCTATCTATCTATATCTATCTATCTATCTATATCTTATATATATATATATATATATATATCTATATTTTATAAAATAAATATAAATATATTTTATATATAATATATATATATATATATAAATATAAATATATATATATATATATAATATATATATATTAAAATTAAAATATATATATATATATATATATATATATTTATATCAAAGCCCTATCCACTCCTACGCTGATAATATAATTCTACCCTGCATTTTTCAACGTCATTTATTAGACGTCTAACTCAACAGGAACTAAGTGATTCACGGAGAGATGCCACCGAGCGCCTAACTTCCGATCTTTCTATAATTTTCTGATTGGGGCAAAACAAGCCTTGTTTTGTTCAATGCCTCAAAAACCCAATTTCTTCACCTATCTACTCGACAAAACCTATCAGATAACTATCCCCTCCTCTTCAATGACACGCAACTATCTTTTTCTTCTACAAAGAACATTCTTGGACTATCCTATACTAGAAATCTTTACTGGCAATCTCAAATCTCATCTCTTGCTAAAACAGCTTCTAAGAAGTTAGGTGTCCTGTGGCGTTTGCGTTTTTTTCTTCTCCCTCCCAGGTGCTTGCTCTCTACAGGGGCCTTTTCCGCCCATGTATGGAGTATGTCCCACATGTCTGAGGAGGATCCACTCATACAGCTCTCCCTAAACAAAAGCTTTTCGTCTCATCAACTCCCCTCCTCTGACTGACTGTCTTCAATCTTTAAATCACCGCAGCAATGTTGCTTCTCTTGCTATCTTCTACCATTATTTTTCAATGCTCAAATGCTCTTCTGAACTTGCTAACTGCATGCCTCCCCACTCCCGTGGCCTCGCTGCACCCAAAAATTTCTACTCATTCTCATCCCTATTCTCTCCATTTTCCTAATGCAAGAGTTAATCAGTACTCTCATCCATTTCCCCTGGCAACTCTGGAACTCTCTTCCTGTTTCTATTTTTCCACCTTCCAACGACTTAAATTTATTCAAGAGAAGAGTGACAAGGCACCTCCTGAACTAAATTGGCCCACCCCCCTTTCTTTATTCTCTTACTCTCTTCTTTATAGGGACTGGCAACTAACCCAGGACTGGGTTGATGTGGTGTAGTAATGGGGGTGTAATGGTGATGAAGATGTGGTGGGAATAAAAAAAAAAAAAAAATTATATATATAGTATATATATGTATAGTATATATACCCATATTATATGTATATTTATATATATAATATATATAATTATATTGTATATATATATATTTATGTATATGTATATATATTTTATTTATGTATATATATATATATGTATATGTATGTATATATATATATATAATATATATTTAAAAATATACATATTTTATATATATATAATATATATTATAAAAATTACATATATATATATATATCTATATATATATATAAATATATAATATATATATATAATATATATATACATATATTATATTATATTATATAATATATATATATATATAATATATATCTAAAGATCATAAAATATATATTATATATATATATATATATATCTAATATATATATATATTATATTATAGTATATATATCTATTATATATAATATATATATATATATATATTATATATATAATATTTATATATATATATCATATATAAATATATATATATATATATATATAATATATATATATATAGAATATATATATTTATATATATATATATAAATATATATATATATATATATATTATAATATATATATAATATATATTATATATATATAATATATATATATATATATATATATATATCTATTATATTTATATATATATATACATATACATATATATATATAATATACATACATATATATATATTACTATATATATATATTCTATATAACATATCATATATATATATATACATATACATATATATATATATATATATATACATATATATATATATATATATATATACATATACATACTATATATATATAATACATATCATATATATATATATATATATATACATATACCATATATATATATATCATATAATATACATATATATATATATATATATACATATACATATATATATATACATATACATATACATATATATATATACATATACATATATTATTATATATATAATGTATATATATATATATATATATATATATATATATATATACTATATATATATATATATGATCTGTCTAGAATATTAATATTCAGGGGTCGCGCAATGAGGTTGAAGTTTATTATTTTCTGTAAGAATTGGACATTTTCTATGTGCCGATATAGGTCATTTTCAAAATTATTTGTCACTAACCAGATTTGATGTTACTTATTTGAGGACGATTTTCAAGGAGACCTCAAAGAAATCTTCGACCTCGCACACTCCTCTCTCCAACGGGCAGACGTGAAGGACGAGGACAAGGAGTTCCTACGGAGTCAGAGAGAAGACAGAGGGGAATCATCCATGGCTGGAATTGACCTCGTGACAGCGAAGAAGGTGGAGAAGCAGTCGAGCGCGGAACTCGACTCAAGGCGCTCCGGAACGTGAAGACAGCTACATTGCCAGGCTGACCGAAAGGGCGGAAATCCCAAGCCAAAACAGTAGCAGCAGCAGCAGTCCTGTGTCGACGACGTCATCACCGGCTCGTGGATCCCGAAGCCAGAGGAAAAAACTCAAACAGTCGCCATCGATCTCCGTGAAGGATCTTAAATTAACCTCATTTCAACTTGGGATCGAGAGAAGTTGTCGGTGCGGCAAGCAACGTCAACGTTCGCAGCTACCGCTCAAGTTTTTGGAATGGACATTGTGAGTATGGCGGTCTCGAAGAGCACGGTCCATCGAGCACGAATTGCGGGGAGAGAGCAAGCCGCCGAGAAGATCGTGGAACTGCGGAACCAGGAGATACCTGAGAGGTTGGTCCTGCATTGGTACGGAAAACTATTCCCGTCCCTCTCTGGCGATACGGAGGACCGCATCGCCGTCCTCCTCACAGGGGAAGATGACGCCGAGTTCCTTCTTGGGGTTCCGGCAAGCTCGGATTCGACTGGCAGAAACGTGGCTGCAGTGGTCTTGAAGGAGGTGGACGAAGCGGGCGTCAGGGACAAGATCATCGCCTTCTGTTTCGACACCACGGCTTCGAACACTGGCATGGTGCAAGGTGCTTGCATTCGGATTGAGCAAGAACTCGGACGAAGCTTGCTTTTGGTTGGCCTGCCGCCATCATGTCCACGAGGATGTCTTCGAAGCCAGCCTCGGCTCTTCCTCTGGTCCTGACATTGGAATCTTCAAACGACTCCGTGATCGATGGTCCTTCGTGGATTCCTCGCAGAGAGAGACGGTGGAAACATCGGAGGACCTCGTAGAGTTCTTTGCCACCAATGACACTGCCAGCAAGCTGAAGGACGACGCATTGGCCTTCCTGAAGGAGGCTCTGATGTCAAAGAACCATCCCAGGGAGGACTATGAAGAACTTCTCCGTCTCTCCCACCTGTTCCTCGGTGGTGAAGGTCCAGCCAAACCATTCCGCCGTCCTGGAGCTCTCCATCAAGCGCGGTGGATGGCCAAGGCCATCTACTGCCTCAAGCTTCAGATGCTGGGATCCCAGCTGTCGCTGACTGGTCGAGAGAAGGCCGGAGTGGAACGAGTGGCCCTCTTCGTTGCTCTGGTGTACTGCAAGCATGGCATGAGGCACCGATCTCTGTGAAAGCTCCGTTGAACGACGTGCTCTTCCTCGAGATCCTCAAGACATACCCTGACCAAACCGTTGCCAAGGCAGCATAACAAGCCCTGCGACGCCACCTGTGGTACGTTTCCGAGGAAAACGCGGGACTGGCCTTCTGCGACTCGAAGATTGATGTGGAGGAGAAGAAGCAGATGGTCAAGGCATTGGACAAGCCCGCCTCGAAGAAGGAACTCAAGCGATTGGAGGGAAAAAAGATGACGATGGTCTTTCCTCCCTCTCGTCCTTCGTCACTTCGAAGACACGGTCCTTCTTTCAGAAACTCGACGCGGACGAGGGTTTCCTGGCAAAGGACCCGGCATTGTGGGAGGAGGACGACCGATTCAAGGACGCTCGGAAACGGGCAATTGGCCTCCGAGTGGTCAACGATGCCGCGGAGCGGGGCATCGCCCCAGTCCAGCGCTACCTGGGGTCCACGAAGTCGGCCGCACAGGAGAAGTATCTCCTCCAGTTAGTCCACCACCATCGGAAACTTGTGGGGCGGGAAAAGAAGGAGGACCTTCAACAAGAAGGCTTTTGAATGGAAACAATGAAAACTGTCTGTTTTGGTTTCCTTATAAGTTTCTTTCTAAAAATGTGGGATGTTTTTGAGTTTTTTTCTTTGTTTTTTGAAGGTTATTAGAAAATTGTTCAGTTTGTTCGCGACCCGTAAATATTCTCCGAATTTAATTTAATTTACAAAGAAACCTTCTTATGCATGTGTGAACAGAATTAAAACACGAGCAAATGAAAAATGTTTCATTTCTTCCCTCTATGATCTTGGGACACCTAATATATATATATATATTAATATATATATATATATATATATATATATATATATATAATATTATATATATATTATATATATATATAATTATATATATATATATATACTTATATATATTATTATATAATTATATATATTATCATTATAGTATAATAATATATATATATATATATAGTATATTATAATAATATATTATATATATATATTATATATATATATTATATATATATTATATATAGTATATATATATATATTATACATATATATATATACTATATATATATATACATATATATAGTATCATATATATTACATATATATATTTATTTATATATATATATATATATATATATATTATATATCTATATATATTTATATATATATTATTTTATATTTATTATATATTATATATATATATATATACTATATTTTATATATATATATATTTTATATATATTATATTTATATATATTATATTTATATATCTATATATATATATATATATATTATATATATATATTATATAGTATATATTATATATATATATATAATTATAATATATAATATAATGAAGATATAAACCAGCGCGGGTAGAAACATCTTGATTGTTTTATTCGAACGTTTCGGCTATACATAAGCCATCATCAGCCAAAATCGGATACAACATTTTTTTTTTGTTAAAATGAAAATATACAAGTTATAAAATTATTTGCACATTTAAATGCCTAACCTAAATATAATAAAATAAGAATAAAAATTATAAAAACAGTAATAAAAATAAAAATTCTACACATACCAATCAACATCGCAGTGGAGTGTGGGATTCCCACATGGTCTAAAAGCACAGGAGCGGGGTTTGAGGTGCCCTGTGCGCAGAGGGACGGTTTGTGGTGGTGGTGAGGAGGCTCTCACATATCCACCGGGTGGAGTCGTGGGAGCTTGTGTGTAATATATTAAAGTCTTGATTTGTTATTGGGTGGCCTGAGGCTTCGGAATGATCCCGAATGGCTGAAATAGTGGTTTGGACACGGGTTTGCCAGTCTGTGAGAAGTCCCCCGATGCTCCGCGATCCTAGTGGTGAGGTGGCGTTTGGTCTGCCCAATATAAGCAGCGTTACACTACTGCTTAAATTGTACACCACTGAGGAAACGCAGGGGCATCAGGGAATTCGCTCTTTTGAGGTTTAAAACCAGTGTGTTTAGT